>JAPWTK010001284.1:0-62765 GCA_029963805.1 Aromia moschata
TTCCTATAAATGAGTTACAAATAATTACAACTAATGTATATATTTTATTTAGAAATAAAGGAATAGTTCATTTTCTGTAATAACTCACAGAAAATGTTCTTACACTTAACCCTAAAAAATTCGCGTTAATCTAGACTAAGGCCAAATTTGTTTATTATCGTTAACAATGTAATATTTATTTATTTATTTAAACAATGCATATTATTTTCTTACAATGATCAACAAAAAAAGTTTTGGCCATTTTAGTAATACAACTTCTGAAGCGCGGGAAAAATACTTAAAATAATTAAATCAAATTTGTATATTTTTTCTCAAAAAGGGTATATTTAACTAACAAATCGTATTGGTTTTGTTCAATTTAATCAGAAATTCAAAGAAACACGATTTTTTTGTTTTTTTTATTTAACAATAACAATTTTTGCAAAATAATCTTTTTTATAACAATATGTTTTTTATAAATTAAATTATTGCACTCGTGTCGTCTGGGACAATTTTACTCCCAAAATCATAAATTTGTCGATGTATTTAGAAAGCTTCATTTCCAAATCGTTTGCTAAAAACGCGAAATCCCAATTCGCACCCGTGTATGGTATAAGGGTGCTGATACCAGTGTACGTAAAGAGTTAAACCAATTGATATATCTTTTCCGTAAAAAGTTCTCAGTTTTACGACTCTTGCACTAGCCAGTTAAAAAAGTTGTTAAACTCCCTCCCTAATTTCATCTAGTCACAGCACCATTTAAAAAAAATGGTCCAAATATTCTTTTCTTCAAATAGCCCCCTAAACACCGATTTTCTATGGATGTATAGGACTTCTACAAAAAATTGTCTCGTTTCTTGTTATTTCACATTCTCATATTTTGAGAGTTGACTTATTCATTCAGCTGAAATAAAGCTGCATCAGAGACCAATAATTTATTAGAGCGCTCTTAATATTGCTTAAATACCACTCGCAATATGTTGCCCTGTGTGGTCTATCCACTTCTAGGAAGCTGTTGGTGCCAAACTAAGTGGTATGGGAAGAAGTGCAGGTCTTCGTTTTATACAGTATTGCAAGTACCAAAAGATACTTCAGTTAATTGCGAACCAAAACGGACATAAGTTCTAGAGCATTTTTCATAATTGCTCCTAAGTTTTCTACTAACTCGGTAGGATGTTCTCTTGATCGATTGCTTCCTCCTTTTCTTCTTACACTTCCTGTTTCTCGAAAAACACTCAAACAACATCGCACTTGTGTATAGTATTCAAAACTCCTCTAAACAATCTTCCATTAAATATTTTCGTTCACTTTCTATTTTTCGTCTCATTCTGAAGTACAATTCGAGCATAAAGGTTTTGTGTTCTTGAGAAAACATATTCCTCACGTGGGAATTATTCCAACTATTATGTATAAATTCTACTTGTAAACTAATGAAAATGATCAATGATCTGATGACAGAAAGACGGACGATTGACAGTTGACACTAATAGTGACAGTAGTACAAAAAACACCCGCAACAAGTAATGACATGCCTTCAGATTTCTATAAACTACTTGATTTCGTTTTTGAACGCACGATATAGTGCAGTATCTTTTCCTTAAACTATGGATTATGTCTTTGCAGCCATAGTTTAAATTTTCTTGACTTGGCCTTTCTGTAAAATTAGTGCACAGTACGCCGATGTATGTGCTTTGTGAGTGAAGTTACCCGAAAGTTATTAATTAAATCTAAACAAAAGATTCTCCTGGGGAACGCTAAAACTACATAGCGAATATAACAACGAACACCTCACATGCTCTCATTGTACTCGTGGATGTATACCTCGATAAATATTAAATGTATTTTCTCGGAATAATAATAACAGAACAACCAAAACTGTATACTCAAAACTTCCTGTAGTTTATTTTCAACACACGATTAATATAGGTTGAGTTAATAAGCTTTTTAAATTGCTTTCAAAAGTTTGAAATGAAATATTAAACAAATCCATTTGTTGAAAGGCATACAGAGTGACATCCCTTGGTGTTAATAAATCGTATCATAGTGAGTAGGTGCAGGTTATGTTGGCAATAATATTATTGATAGTAGCAAATGGTGACGTATTGAGACGTATTTTCGGTCACGCCCATTTTCGAGAATTCCTGCATGACAAATATTGGTTCTGTTCGCTTTTATAACCCGTTTATATGAAGAAAAGCAATGGTGTGTTCATATATCATAAAAGGAGAATGTTCGGCACTACAAACGTTTGCGTTATTTGAGAATTAAACGTTTTTTTATTGTCCTGCACATCACGTTAAATTAGTATTCTGAATAATATATGTACATTGTGTGTGTCCAATGATAGATAGTTACGTATTGTATTACCTTTCTACGTTTTTGTGGAACGAAAGTGCAGTAAACGAAATTTCCATAACCGCTTTAGTTTTCAGATACAATGTGAAACTGAAAATTCTATACATTTCTGACTAATTTTTTATTTTATTGAAATTATTACAAATTATTAATTATTTACATTTTCTTTTATTTACAGTCAGTCCAGTGGCATAATTGTCTCCTAATGTCCGTTTTCTCAGAATAAAGCAAACATCGTTTTTTAAAATAGAACACCCTGTAATTTTTATTTGATTGAATTAAGTATTTTCTAAGCATTTCAAAAATATATTGGTATTGGTAAGTTTTACTTAACAATCAGCTCTCAAAATGCTAATTTAAATGCATGTACAAAATTGATAAGTAGACCGTGTCATTGCTAAAGAAAACAAAACTATTTGTCTGGAGATGTCAAATTTGAATTAGCTGTTTGTAGTATTTCAAAAACTATTGCTAAAGAACATCTATGTATTACTTTGCGTGTTAATGATGGCCGAAGCTATAGCTTGACAGAATTATGGAAAAATATGATATGTCAGTTTGATTCCATACAAAGCAACAAGAACTCGTGTGCGAATTTTATTTCAACAGGTAGTTTAGTTAACAGTTCGTTAACAAATTCGTTATTAATTCTTTATAATATTCTCTATCACTTTATATAGGCATCCTGAAAAAAGATTGTCTTTTGTCGACATATTTATTGAATATTTAAAGCACAAATTTAATGGACCATGGAGCCTTTAAAACCCTACCAAAATCGTATAATAAGGAAAACCACAAAACTGACAAGGTTAACGTGCTCTGTGGCAGGCCTGCAAATTCATGCAGAGGAATTGAAAGAGAAATCGGTATGATCAAGTCTCGGCTACAGACAATATTAAGGAAATATAAATTTCGGCCTTACAAAATGCAAATCGTACAAAATTTGCACCCTGGAGATGCGGAACTTTTAGTTTTTTACAACCGGTATATGGAACAAATCCGAACGGATATTAATTTTATCGGAACGGTAATATGGTCTGACGAAGCTTACTTTTCAAGTACCGGCATTATTAAAATCACCATAACACCAGGCAATGGTCCCACGGAAAATCACCATCTTATATTTGGGCGAGAACAACAATGACGTTTCGGATTCAGTGTTGCTTTTTTGCAGTGTTTTATTTTAGGAAGAAAAATAGTGTATCGCATTTATAAAGGAGGCCTCTGTGCAAATCGTTATCTTCAAATAATATATTTTAATTTGCCAAAACAAAATTCGTTGTTGTATTAATCACCTTAATCAATAATATTGGCTAGGTATGAATATAATAATTAACTATTAAGATATAATTAATAGTAATAACTAGAGCTCGAAGGTTAATAAGAGTTCTACAAGGGACGGCTCCAGGTTACCACTATTAATGCGTTCCGAATGTTAAACAGGTCTTACCTTATACATGTGATGGTGATTGTTGTGGCCCAACTAATCGGCAAAGGAATCATAGTTACAAGACATAGGAACTTAACACCCATACCCGATGTGTTTAGGAGAACTGTTCCATATGTTTAGGAGTTAAGCTCTGGCACCTGTCACTTAAAATAGCTGCCTGTACCCATGTGCCCCAACAAGTCACAATAGTCCTTGGTAGAACGTCCGAAAATGTTTTTCTTCTGCATGTTGCTTCACAAATACCTGTATCATATTCACTTGTATCACATTGAAGACCGCCAACACTCGATTAAGAATTTCGGCAATTCTGTAAAGCCTAGTGCCAAACATATGACGTGGATTAAATTAGTACATGTCCTTGAAGCTTCCAAATGCACTTTCATGGCTTTTATCTCAACCCTATTCAGCCCTCAACCACTACGCTAGCTATGTTATGTCCTTTAACATTTGTTGTTTCGTCAACGCTAAGCCATATAAGTTTATCATGCATGTAAAATGCATGCTAATTAAAATCATGTAACAGTTGTTTCTGCAGGTAAATTAACTTTCCACTCACAGCGTACTTTCCACTTGAATGGAATATTACACGCTAACCTCATTTTGACTAAATCCAAATTAAATTGTCTTTGTCTCGCGCACTCACACTACCACTTACACGAACTTTATTTTATGTTTATCTGTAGCGACGTGCTGAAAAACCTATGTTTTTACGTGGCACGTCAATACACGTCGTCACACACGGTACAACGCAATTCACTGCCATTAAAGGTCAGTTCCTGCAAAATTGTTTATCCAGTGCTCCACCGTAGCATGTGACGACGCTGTCCCGACATTTTTACAAAATTATTCGATGTTTCATGCACACGAATAATGGATAGATCAGCGCAGGTTAACTAATACTAAAAAATACGTCATCAACGTTGACCGACCAAAAAAAAGCGTATTAATCTTAATAAGATCTTAAATTTATATTATTATTTATTTTACAATTCGGACAGAGATTTGGCAAAAGTTTGACAACAACAGTTTCATTACGAGCTTCAACATAACCGCTATTCGTATTTCTCTCGTTCATAGCCATATTTCATGACGTTTTTCTTTGGATGGCTCGTTATTGCAATATTCCTGTCGCGTTAAGACCGGTCCTAGAATCTATTATTAACCTACGGGCTCGAGTAATAATTGTTAAGATAATATTTTCCTTTGATAAATGAGTTCATAAAATTGGAAACTAAAATCTGAAGTTATGTGTATTTACTGTCACAGTAGATTGTCTTTAGTTTATTATAAACTAAAGTGTACTGGGAATTTATAAACAACTTTTGTCAGATATTTAAATTGTGAGCTTATTGTTAAGGAGACTTGGTAATAGTCATATGATTTTGAAATGCTTAGAGGATTATTAATTCAACCAAATAAACATATACAGGGTGCCCCATTTAAAAAACGTATATTTGCATTATTCTGAGAAAACAGACGATGGGAGACAAGAACTGAGTACGCCACTGTATCTTACATAAATTATTGTTATTAAATGTATGGAAGTCCGTTGTTAAGTTTCCAATAAATGAGTGTTAGAATAAAGTGAGTTAGAGGGGGTGTCCGAAATATGCAAACTTTCAGTTTCACACTGTATCTCACAAACTAAAATGGTTGTGAAAATTATGTTTATTGCATCTTTCATTTCACACAAAAGTAGGATAGGAATGTGCAAATCGCAACTCTCTATCTTTAAAGGCAACTGAATTGACCCGTAAATAATCCGAAAATTGGACACCCTGTATATATTAACTGGATAATTGGAATGGGTATTATAAAATAGAATTATCAACAAACTATTTATAATTTGTAATAGATAAACTGTCGTACAATTCTCGAGCTGCCAACTTTAATGTTATAAATTGGAATATCAATTTAGGTGCTCATTTCATCAGTATTGACATATCTATTCATATTACACAGAAGTAATGCATATGTTTGTTGATGAAAATTATTTATATCAATGTAGCGTGGTTGGGGTTGGGAATTGGACAATTTATAGGATTCATTATGTGCTATTAAGGACTGGAAGGGTCACATCAAACACAAGTTTAACATTACCTAGTTTTCGCAGTTTTTATTTCTTGCTCCATCGCTATTAGACCTGCTGATTACACAGCCACACAAAAAAAGTTTCTGACCTGGGGGTCTCACTATGTGTACCATATGTTTTTGGGGTCGCTGAATCCGGATCCGGGGTCAGTTTCATCCCAGCACATCTGGGTTCGGCCATAACCTCAAAAACCCTCAAATTTGCTATATCCATTAAAAACCACAAACCCTATGGCTCGAAACCTCCATAATCCTATAATACAATAATCAAATGACCCCACAACCTAATAACTCCATGACCACATAACCCCATAACGACCAACTACATAACCCCATAACCACATAACCTCATAATCACATAACCCCATAACCCTAAAACCCGATGAAAAAGTTTCTGATATGGGGATCTGACTATGTGTACTATACGTTTCAAGGGCCGCTAATCCGAATCCGGAGTGAGTTTCATCCAACACGTCTGGGTTCTGGCCATAACCTCAAAAACCGTTATATTCGCTATATCCGTTAAATTTGCTATATCCGTTAAAACCACAAACACTATGGCTCCGAAACCTCATAATCCTATAATACAATAACCTAATGGTTGTACATTACGTTGAATTACGGCATGTCCATGTACATATACAGTCGGAGTTCTGGCATTCCCAGATTCATTAATTTATTTACAGATTTATTTATTTATAGATTTTTTTTTGTGTATATTTACTTGAGAACTGTAAATCAGTTTCATTGTGAGAGATTGCGTTTACATGATGACATCGAGTTATAGGGTTATGTAATTATGTAGCTATGTGGTATGTGGCTGTGGGGTTATTGGGTTATAGTATCATGAGAATTAAAAGCCATAGGGTTTGTGGTTTTACGGATATGGTGAATTTCAGAGTGTTTTTTGAGCTTATGGCCGAACTCTAACGTGCTGGGATAAAACTGACCCCGGATGCAGATTCAGCGACCCCAAAAACATAAGGTACACACGTCGAAACTTTTTTTTTTTTCGGGTTTTAGGGTTATGGGGTTATGTGATTATGGGGTTATGTGGTTATGTGGTTATGTGGCTGTGGGGTTATGGAGTTATTAGGTTGTGGGGTCAGTTGGTTATTGTATTATAGGATTTGTGGTTTTAACGGATATTGCAAATTTAAGGGTGTTTTTTGAGGTTATGGCCGAACCCAGACGTGCTGGGATGAAACTGACGAATTCGGATTGAGCGATCCCAAAAACATATAGTACACATAGTGAGACCTCCAGGTCGATTTTTTTTTGTGGCTGTGTTAGTGATTTAAATATCAGCTAGTATTCACACTAAATTTAAAAATACATTCCTTCTTAGTACATTCTGTACAATATTTCTATTGCAATGTATAGAGCGAGGTATTTGTCTCGGAGATACACAGGCGTCACTCCGGGATTCGCGTCGTGTGCAAAAATCGTACATAGCTTTGTCAGAATCATTTATTTATATTGTGTTATTAGTTACAAATATTTATTGAAAATTAATTAAAAATGTGCACAAGGCTAAAAAAAGACCCTTCGTTAAGAAAGTAAATGTATCGTATTTTGCAGGGTTGACCGATCGTGCCGCAATTCAGCAGCGCGCGGCTTGCCCCAGCCATTTCACCCGACCGTCTTGCAGATTCTCGTATTATTGTTGGTGTGTTCGAGGTATTTATGTCGTCGGCGTCGGTATTACATTACATAATTAATGAATAACCCTGAATGTACTCGATAAACAATCATTTTCATGAGTTCTGGAACAAATATGTTCCAGAAATGCCGTTACCAGGTCGCATAGCATTACGTAACTATCTACCGACTATACGCAGTGACCTACTAAAGTTGATTCAAGATGCATTAAAAAATATACTGATTTGATAATGTATTGACGACACATTTCCAGCAAATAAAAGCTGTTATTTTGCAACAATCCTTGCGAAACTACAGATATTAAGGAGAACCAGACCAAATTTCAAGACGTGTTCGTTGAAACAGCTTTAAAAACCATTCATAGTAACTACAAAGGTTTGTACTCGTATGATGCCATACAAAAATTACAGAACAATGCGTTGTCATTAGCGGAGTCACTATAGATAGTAGACGAAGTAAATTCGGTTCTACAAGCTATAGATGACGCAATAAATGAGCTAGTCAAAAATATGCTCGAATATTAATTAATGAAAGACACCGGTTTTACCAAATTAAGATATATTTTGTGATTGTGCATCTAAAGATCCGTTAAATGTGTGCAGAGTATTTTAATTACATCAGTAGATGCCTGTATTACATCAGTAGATGTCGAACCGCCGTTCACAAAATAAAATATATTTTGTGAACATAATATATTTTCATCACAACGAATAAGACTCTCGTACACAACTATAGAAACTTGTTTGATGCTAAAGTTTTTATGAATCTTCTCTAGTTACTTTATCACATGTATTATATTATGGTGCGTACGCCTATGTCCGCGGCAAATTTTAATCAACTCTCAACTAATAATTTGTTAAAGGGCATCTATCGTCAATTTCATGATTTTTAGTTTGCGATGCCACATATAGAGCTACTGTTTAACCGTTAAAGGGACATCGATTTCCAAGTTAGAAACCATTTAAAAAAATATGGATCGTTTATGAAAAAAAAAAGATTTAAAAACAACAAAACAACAAAATATGAAAACATGTCAGAACTCTGATGTACAGGCTGCGTAAAGAAAATAGATAAACAAATGTCTCTCAAAACAAAAGTTATACGCTCATAACCACAATCAACAATAAATACAACCAACAATTGCATTGGTAACAGGTTTACTGAATTCTGCGTAAAAAAAAACTGTGAATGTATATTTTTACATATTTCTTATGCTCACCTGTTTCTAAAGGGTTTACCAAGAATACGAAAATTTTCCGTTTTTGCAGGATAATACGGTAAACTGAATACATAACATGATTTTCACTACGGCACTGGATTTTTATTTTTTTCAAAATTCTGCTCAACTTTGTTTTTTAATGACCGTGTAGCTCTGCTAATAAAACTCAGCTAATAAAATTAAGTTACCCATGCAAGGAGATAAGAAAAAGGCCAGCCTGTATACCAACATGTAATATTTATATTTTGTTAATTTGCAGATATAACCCTTACAGATATAGAGCCGCTTTTCCTGCAGAAATTGCGGATTTCAATTACAAACACAAACGTCGGAATAAAATACAGGGTCCGTTAAATGTGTCGCAAATGTGCATCTGATAGCTTATCAATATCTGCTGAACTGGTTGCAATGCTCACTGAAACTTGTTTCAGTGCGGATATTAAAACGTAAATCTCCAAATTCCGCATTCAAAATTTCAACTGTAACAACTTTTGCGGTAAACATACTGAACGTAATGAGAATATATCGGTTTCAATTCCTGTTGGATCAAAAGTAGCGTGTTTGTAAATCACCAATTTTTTACATGGCGCGTGTAAATGAGAACTGGAGATTTATGGTTTCGTTTCTTTATTCAGTAGATATTTCAAAATTAAATGTAGCACAAAGTAATTCCCATTTACTATCATTTAGTGAAGTCAACATTAGGTATGTAAATAATTTATGCTATAAAATATACTTTGTAACAGAATATTTTCGTTCCATTATGTGAATGTATGACAGAATTCCGTAAAGCATATTAATTTATTGTAAAAACGACAATGTACCTACTTTTACAATTTTAGAATCTGTGATTAAATTTAAGTGAATACTAAATAATACAATATATTTTTAAATAGTTTGTTCAACAGTCTCCGAATTTAATAATATGAAATAAACTTTTGTTCGCAATTTAATTCTGCTAGATACAGTGTGTGTCAAAGAGTAATAGATAGTGGAAAATACCAATTTGATCCAAAATACCCCTGTAAGTCAAGTAGTTTAGGATAACTTTAAAGTAGAGTTTTTGAAAATTCTTCTCTTGGACATATTACTGTATCACACTGCTGAGCGCTTAAAATGACCCTCTTTCCGAATCTGTTTAAAAAAATGGTTATCATTTAAAAAATAATGGCCAGTGACATCGTAGTGCAAAAACAAAAGACGATCCGAAAATAAGATTAGTTAAAAACGTATATTTTTGAAAAACAAATCTTACCTGTCCAAGCATTTTTTTGTTTGTAAATTTTTTTCCAAAAATGGTAGGTATCTTGAATTAATTTAAAACTTTACGATCTCACTATATATAGTCTCGAATAAGATCATCGCGTATTTTCAACAATTGTTCTTGATAAAGGTATGAGAATCAATAAAATAAAGTAATGATAGTTTAGCTAAATCACAATTTAACAAGAAGAACTAAATGATGTAGAATAAATACCTTTGACAGAAACTGAACTGAATTTTTGCGAAATCATTTTACGACTATAATATTATATTTTTAACCCATTCTTTTGTCGCAGTCACATTGGATACTACCTGCAGGAAGTGAAAAACACCTGCTCTCACACTTTAAACAATACAAATTTATCAGTGTATCACACGTTATAATATAATGAAGTTTCCCAGAGTTTCTTTTGTAATTTCTTATTTCACTGCAAACTGAGTTGTTTTTCAAGCCTTCTTTATATATTTCTATTTAGTTTCTCTCAAGAAATTTATAGTTTTTTGAGAGTCATGGATAGTCTACTGATTTATTTCCTTTCTTTTTATTCAAGGTATGTTATACTTATATATACAGACACTAACCTTTATTTTGTTGCACTTTCAATCATAAATATCTGTCACTTTTAATAAAATATATTGAGTAATATTGCCAAGTACCAATATGTGTAAAGAGAAAGCACTTCGATAATAGTTAATTAATATAAGATGTCAAATGCACAGAAGTTACTTTTCTCCAAGTTAATATGAGAACTGTACCTACTTTATTTATCAGATCGAATCATTCCGTCACGCGTTTTGCTAATCATGTTGACATCATCAAGAAATGGTCAGAACTAATGTTAATAAGTGCTTATTTTAAACTTTTTTGATATTGCTGTTATTCGGTGTATTTTTTTTTTTGTTTATAAAAAGCAATAGTTATCACCTCTACAAAAGTTATTGAATTTCAAAAGACTTTTCTCATTACCATGAGACATTGACCACGCCAAGATGTGACTTTTTCCGGACTTGACTTTTCCGCACCAAAATGTAATTTGATCTTCAAATGATCTGTACCTAGTAAAGGTCTTGTTGACCTATAGTGTGAGGACCCGGATCTGGGCATACAATTTTCCGCTCTATCTAAATGTGAACTCAAAAGTAGGGGTTTCCTATTAAAAAATAAAAAAAATCATCATCACCCACAAATGATCTTGAAGGTCGACCTTGAGGACAAGGTCAGTAGGGAAGGTGACCCCCTCTATCCTGAACAACTTTTAACTTTTGTCCAAAACATTTTTTCATAGGTAGATTAACTCGAATTACATCAGCGGATATTGCTTTAATATAAAATAAATTAGGGCATGTGGATTTTTTATAAATATTATTACATTATCGATTATAGCGTAATGGCTGTGCATTGTAATAACCATGGACATGAAAACCACTGGTCCTACGTTTGGAAACACATTATCTCTTGAAAGGAAGAGATGAGGAACTCTTTCTGAGAAGAGAAGATCTTTAGGCAGTAATGTAAACAAATGACCTATCTCTTCATATCCACTCGTAGTTCTGCTGATTTTATTTAATTCTCTATCGCCTAAATAGGCTTAAAGTGTGCTTGTAATGTTCTTTTAGGTTTAAGTGAAAACAAAATTTATGTCTGTCTAACCGTCGGTCTGTTTGTCTGTTAACCTTTCTGTGTACGAGTACATGATAACTTGAGATAGCTCAACGTCAATTTGCTCTTCATATTACATCCAGAGATGATTCACCTTGAATACACTATTGATGGTTTATAGACAAAACTTTTCAGCAGAACTTGTATTTCCATAAGTAAATTCAGTTAGATTCGCTCTGTCTCTTTTAACTCGCTAGTCAAGAGAAGGAAATAATATTTCTATTAAATGCCTAATAACATAGGTCGACAAATTTACTTTTGTGAAATAAAATTGACAAAAATAGGTGTATACGAGGTAATTTGTCGTTCTAAATCCGAAAATGATAAGCTTATTACAGTAGCACGTACAGTTTTTGTGTTACAGGAGGCAGGTGGTGGAACAAATGAGAGAACGTATTTTCAACAATGTAATATTTATTTAATATAAACAGATGTGAAATGTGTCAAATTTAAGCAAAAATGTATAGATATTACAGAGAGTTATGTGAATAAAAATATATTACATGAGATAGCATCTACAACAACAATACAACGACAGAAACTTTCACTTTTTCCTCTTGTGTTCTGTAGCATCATCTCTTTTTAAAAACCAGCAGTAGTCGCCTAAACATTGATGGGTTCCAGTGACCCTGGTATCTTGTTTCCATCATCCTGATGGAACCTTTCTCCTTGTTCGTCGCTTACTGCGCCCAAATTTTCCGGAAAAAAATCCATATGTGAGTGCAAAAAATGCATTTTTAAAGACATGCGACACCCTAGTATTTCATATGCATTCAAGAGATCATCTATGAGATTGTTATAGTTTTCATCTTTCCTGTTGCCCAGAAATCCTCTCACTACACTTACAAAACACTTCCAAGCTGTCAATTCCTTTTCATTTAATTTTTCTTGAAAATGCAAATCATCTATGTAGAAGCTTCCTTATTTGAGGTCCAATAAATATGCCTTCTTTTAGTCTTGCATCACTTAATTGTGGAAATATTTCTTGTAGGTACTTGAAACCATCACCTTCTTTGTAAATGGATTTTACAAAGTTTTTTCATCAATCCAAGCTTAATATGTAGAGGCGGAAGACGCACCTTTTGTGGATTAACAAGGGGGGCATATAATATATATGAGAAGTACCAAGATTCAAAAGGCCAATCTTTCTTACTGTAATGTTCTTTTATTGCCCTACTATCCCATAGACACAAAAAACAGCAATACTTTGTAAAACCACCTTGCAATCCTAGCAATATATCTATCACTTTTAAATCTCCACAAATTTCCCACTGATACTGTTCATATTTAACGCGATTTAGTATGGTTCTTAAATTGTCATAGGTTTATTTCATTGTAACTGAATGGGCTAACGGAATATATGGTTTCTTGTTTCCATTATGAAGCAAGACTGCTTTTAGTCTGTATTTAGACGAATCTATAAAAATACGCCACTCGGAAGATACATGTTCCATATTAAGCTCATTAGTTGAAAATGGAACGTGCTAGGTCATTTCTGTGAAAAGGTGAGCTAATAATACCTAAATGAAAGGCAAAAAGAGCATTGGCATCAATGTTATCAAAATCATGTTGACCTGTGTAATGGGTGCCTTTTGGTATAGTTATGCACTATTACTAGTATTTGTTACAACTTCTTGTTTACTCTGTGGTGGTTACGTGGTGGGGCAACGTAGCTGAATCTCGCCACGCCACTCGTACAATATAATTTATACATATTTTTTGTTGTAATCAAAATAAAGACTTTTAATTATTATTATTATTACTAATTTGAGTATCGTTGGAATTTTCAGAACAAAATAACATTGTTTTTCAGTTCTTGTTCACAAATTTCCACTCTTCTTCGATTTACTACCACCCCCACCCCCCTGAACGGGGATACTGTGGGATTATTATTATACGAGGAATTACATACAGAGTACCTAGGTACTAGTCGAGTTTGTCCACACTTAAGTGGACGCTAGTTGTGCCACTACAAATTGCTCATTCCATTAGTTCTGTTCCCCTAAAAAATTAAGGACAATTTCCAATGCAGTGCCTGTTACCTATTTTGGTTGTATTGTTGTAGATCCAAAGATCGAATTTACCAGAGCTGGACATTCGCCTAATATGTGGAAAGGGGTTGCTTCTTCCTCTCCATACCCCCCTACAATCGGGATCCATCTATTACCCCAATTGTAGTGAGATGTCGCATGAGCGGACATTGCCCTGTGAATGGCCCCATTGTCTATCTTAGCTGGTTTCTACCCAGTTAAACTTTTTTTATTCTAATGACCATCATATTGCCTGAAGCCAGGCACTTGCCAGCCGCCCAATGAGAGATATATTTTTATGAGAGGAACAAATCAAGAGGAAGTCTTATATGTATAAACAATATACATATGGTCAAGCCAAATCATATATTTTCATTTGACAGACGGTGTTATTTATTGTCCCACAGGAATGTTGGGAATATGGGGGAAGTATGACGTGTCATACTATTGGTTTTTTGAAGATTAAACAATCACATGAATGAGTTACTACTCTTACTTTTACTACTATGTCCATTTTCAATAAAATAAATATGATATAGATCATAAAGGCCATATTGGCCATGTAGGTTATACAGATCATAGAAGTCATAAAGGTCATCTGGTTCATAAAGGCTATAAAGATCATATAGGTAATAAATTTCATAAAGATTATATTGGTCATATACATCATAAAGGTAATAAAGATAATAAAGGTCATATTGGTCTTAATAGTCAAAAAGGTATATTGATCATATAGGTCATATAGGTCATAAAGGTCTTAAAAACTATAAAGGTCATATTATGGGTCACAAAAGTCATATATGAAAAAATTAGACATGCAAAAATCTGATATAAACAATTACAAACTCATTCCAGTAATCTGTAGCTTCGCAAAGCGTTTAGATACTGTTACAGCAACATATTTATTCTCATGTACACAATCAGATTTCTATTCGGCACCATGGTTTCATGAAAGGATGATCCAGCGACAAAAAGAGACTGTTCAAAAGTATTACAAAACTGACATAGCCAAATTAGTTGATCGTACCCTCAAGGAGGGTGTAGATTGACATCGATCGGTGATGCCGGTGTTAGTTGTGACCTGTGAACATGTTAGACGTCAACTTACATGCTGTCATTTTTTCTTTGGTGTTGTTTTAGTTCGTATAGGTGTTTTAGTCCCATTTTATTTTTGAATTTATTTGCTTAGTGATTCATGTGGCAGATGTTTTTTAATAAATTTAAGTTTTCGGTGTCTTAAGTCCAAAGCTGGATACGTCTGCATAATTCCTGACCTGGAATAAGTTTATAATCTACAAACGATGAAGTGAAAAACTTGACACCGCGGTGACACATCCCCGCCTCTTGAAAACATAAACAACTCCCATTATTATTAATTAGAGGAGCACGGCAACGGGTCGTTAATCCGGTAGACTGCAGCTAAGAAATTATTTCGTTTTAATAAATTTATGACACCGTTCTAAAGATTAAACCGCTATTATACGGCTCATGCCTCACTCCTCAGCTGTTTCGAGCCGTTCTCCTTCTTAAAACGATCCAGTCGACCGTTCGGGATGCAAATTAGCTGCGCATCGTTAAATTCCGTTGGTAAAGCCCAAGCTTTCGCGCGCCGCTGCGGATTCCGCCTCTCACACTTCATATGCACGACATTAGAATATCATCTGATCCGGTGTCTCATTTTAATAATAATCCAGTTATGAGATCGGTATTCAATATCGATACGCGCACGCCAAAAATAAATCATCAAAAACCTTTGGCTGTGTTTACTCAACACCTGCTTATTTACTGCTCCTACAGTTACTGATTCTCATTATTTATTTAAAAAAAGTAAGATTCTCTTTTATATTCTGACACCTATTTCAATTTTTCATTTTTAAGGTACCTAGAGGTTATCAAAGGTCTGTCCAATATTGACAAAATGGCAAAAATCTGATATAAACAATTACAAACCCATTCCAGTAATGTGTAGCTTCGCAAAGCGTTTAGATACTGTTACAGCAACATATTTATTCTCATGTACACAATCAGATTTCTATTCGGCACCATGGTTTCATGAAAGGATGATCCAGAGACAAAAAGAGACGGTTCAAAAGTATTACAAAACTGACATAGCCAAATTAGTTGATCGTACCCTCAAGGAGGGTGTAGATTGACATCGATGGTGGACCGGTGTTAGTTGTGACCTGTGAACATGTTAGACGTCAACTTACATGCTGTCATTTTTTCTTTGGTGTTGTTTTAGTTCGTATCGGTGTTTTAGTCTCATTTTATTTTGAATTTATTTGCTTGAGTAAAATCATATTAGTTGGACTTCAGAAACCTCGTGACAGTGTTGTAAATTATAATTTACAACACTATACAATATTAATTACAATAATAATTATTATTGTACTGAATATTATGTATTAGACAACTGGACTCTTTTTTATAGTTTCAGGGTTATCAAAGGTAGTTGCTTAGTTAATTATCATAGTATATATACTTGTTACGAATTGCTAATAACATAATAATTACTTATGACAGTTTTCAATAGACTAGCTATTAAAAAATGATGTAGGAGCAAACCTATAAAGATCATGTAAATATATTTAAAGTGCCACCATATTGGTAATTTTATTATATCTCCAGGAGGGCGCCACTAATCTACTTGTTTCCAAAAGTTTCTATGAGAATGTTCGACCCATCTTTTCTTATTTATCTATGGGACGATCTACCACGACAAACTAGCTTTGTCGTGGTACATATCGTACGTATGGTAGTACCTGTAGTACTTATCCTATGGTCCTGGATAGTACTTATCGCAATAAGTACTATCCAGGACAATACCTAAATTTTGACTGCCACTCACAAATGGACGTTATTTACATGGATTTTTTCAAGGCGTTTGACAGACTTTACAAATGGTGTCAACTTACACAACACAACATACTTTTAAATAAACTTATTTCTTAATCTTCTCTTTAATTAATTTAAATTCACACTTGAACACTTCTAACTACTTACATAACACCGAAACACTTTTTTTGCAGTCAACGCGCGTTTTGCAAACCATGTTAATATCATTAGGACATGATTAAACCAGTTTTAATCGCCGATGATCAAATTATGGTTGGCGAAACGCATATTAAGTGCAGAAAAAGAGTTTCGGTGTTTACGTGGTCAGAAATGTTCAAATGTGAATTTATTTCTATCCCGAGGGTTCCTATTCTCCTCCTGTCCCTAACAATTTATTTAATTCTTATTTATTTAGGTTACAGACGCCAGTATATAACGTGTTGAGGTTTCGTCTGTCTGTCGAATATCCTTCAACGTCGGGAGTGTCACAAGGCTCCAACTTTGGACCGTTATTTTTCATAGTTTCTATAAACGATATTTATCTCCTGAGTGTCGACTATGTAATTGTAATTGAAATAATTTCTCCAAAATACTTTATTAAATGAATTTCTAAAATAAATATTTCATTATGATTTATGTTGATACTGTTTTGCAATATTCAAAATAACAGTGTTCAATATTGTTTTAAACTGCAACAAAACTTTAATTAATGATATGGTCAACGCAATAATCTCCCACTAAATCCAGCGAAATGAAATTCTGTCTTTCTCTTTAAAAAACGAAATTATTCAGTATGATATAGATTTAATAATGCTGATTTTACAAGACCTGAAACATTTAAGGACTTAGGTAGTTACCTTGATGATAAGTTCACTTTCTTTTACCATATCGAAACCATCAACATATCAGCTTTACAAGCGTGTGGCTACATTGTCAGAGTCTCTGACAATGTAAGAAGATACTCAGGATTCTAAAAATGTGATAACGCTAGAAACTTTAAATTATGCTCATGTTAGCTCATAACTGAAATACACCTCATTAATGTGGTCTCTATATCAGACAATGTATAACGTATATTAATAAAATAAAACCTGTTCAAGGCGATTTTTAAAATGGTTGAGCTCTAAAATTGATGGAATTTACCCACCCATCAGGATACCTCAAAATGAATTATTACAGCGTAGCGCCACGCTGTAATTAGTCTTTGCAATATACGCGACATAGTACATTAGTGGCGTCTGTGAGTAGTAAAAAACCCTGAAAAAAATGATCTGGATTTACCGGATCGAGAGTACCTTTCCCCCGTTTTCGAGAATGCTGAACACGATGCCGGTGTCAGAATGTCTCTTTGGGATTGCGCAACCCCAAAACGGACAAAAACCCACCCCCTACATCATTTCCTTGTAAAAAAACGTCTTTTCCCCCGTTTTCGAGGATGCTGAGCACGGTGGTGGAAGATGACTCCCGACCCTCACCAACCTCTCCACCGGTCAAAACTCACCCTCCGGAGGGGGTGGTTTTTTATTTTTTTTAAAGCATCGACAAAACGTCTGTCCCCCCGTTTTCGAGGATGCTGAACACTGTGGTGGAGTTCAATATCCCTTACGACCTGCCACAAATCCCTCCACCAGCCAAAACTCACCCCCGAAACGGATATTTTTTTATATTAGCGGCCAATGTCTGCCCCCCCGTTTTCGACGATGCTGGGCACGGTGGTGGTGTTGAAGATTATTTCCGACACCCACCAACCCCTCCACCGGTTAAAACTCACCCCGAAAGGTTTTTTTTATATCGGCGGCAAAACGGTTGTCCTCCCGCTTTCGAGGATGCTGATCCACCACCATCGTGGTGGTGGATGATGTTTTTTTCAAATTTCTTCAATCTCCAAATCAATTAAATAAATCACCCCTTTTCGGGGGTTAATTTTTATCTGATGGAGGGGTTGGTGGGTAGTCGCAAGATATATTGAACACCAATAAAATATGTGTTCAATATATCAAAAAAAATAAAAAATCACCTTTCCGGGGGGTGATTTTTGACCGGTGGAGAGGGGTTTGTGAGGGTCAGAAGTCATCTTCAACACCACCATCGTGCTCAGCATCCTCGAAAACGGGGAAAAAGACGTTTTTTTACAATAAAATGATGTAGGGGTGGGTTTTGGCCGTTTTGGGGGTTGTGCAATCCCAAAGAGACATTCTGACACCGGCATCGTGTTCAGCATCCTCTAAAACGAGGGAGGGGGGAAGGTACTCTCGATAAGGGTAAATCTAGATCAATGTTCGTCCGACTCACAGAAGCCACTATTACATTTACGTGTTCTTAGCAATATCATTTTGTTTTTTTTTTAATTCTTAGAACAGATAAATTTTTACGTACCTAACAGCACAGAAACATGTTAGTAAGTTTTGCATGTTTACAAAATAAACAGGGATTGTAATAAAGTCACCCATATCCATATTTTAAACAGTTCTTTTTTACTACTTTGGTATATTATTTCATACCCTTCTGTTCTGTAGTTGGGTGGAAGCCTGTAGGAATTGAAATTAATAAAATAAATAAATAAACAAGTAAATCTTCTACTTTAAAAACATAATAAATAATAAATAAACAAAACAAAAAACATAACATAAAAAAGATATAACAAAACAAGTGCCCTATCCCCTTTCGGTGTATAACAAAAACAGCATCAGCCAAATGAACATAAATCCTAGAGACGGTTTAGCCACAAATGTTTTCACAAATTTTTAATATTTTCCTTATATTTCATTTTAGCTACCACTATCCCCGTGGCTCCTTGAGGAAGGGGAGGAGGAGGAGGAGGCGAAGTAGAGTATGAGACTTTTATAAAGCTCTGTCCATTGTGTTGTCTCTAAAATGTATGTTAAAAGATATTTGACCTACTTAAAATACTTACCCTCTTCAATCGCCAATTATATTGAGCCAAAAACCTTTACGTATGCATAATCTATTATACTTATATTGTATACGTGTAACAAATTCGAAACGCATATAATATCATGCATCGTTTGTGAATTACTTATAGAAAAATGTGTTACTCCCATTTATTCCCCTACGCCTTAACCAATTAAGCTCGAAATCGAACAGGCCGATTTAGTTCGCTTAAATTTAAAATCTCGACTTTAAGAAAATTTTAGGCCTATTTATCTATAGTATCTTTCAGGGACACTATTATTCCGCTCCAATATGTGGATGTGGATGCAACTAGGTTCTTTGTAATCCCTTCTTGAATTTGTCTTCTGTGTCTTGTTATTAAAATACTTATAGTTTCATAATGTACATTGGAAAGAAGTTTTGGATAACTTTTTAACAAATAATTTGGGATATTACTTAATTAAAAACGTTTAACTCAATTAACAAGCTCTTTATTGTTAATTTAAATACATATTTTCTGATTACAATGTTAAAGAGTGACAGAACAAATATTATCGAATTTTTCCCGGAATTTTTACGTTAAAAATTATGTTGAACAGAGATATTTTTTTGCTGTATTTATTGTACATGTTAAATCGTAGTTGAATTTTGAGTACTGGCGATTCGAGAATAAGTCCATATTATGTTGCTTCCGTATAACTATATAAGAGACTACAGTATCGAAAATTATATGCCTCTACTGTTCAATTGAATTTTTTTTTAATTGCATTTTTCAATAAAGTTGGTACAATGCTTTGGTTATTTCTGATTCTTTAAAAAATGACGGAAGCCTACCATCAGCGCCGTCATTGATTGATGGGGTTTTTAAAAGCATTTACCATTTTATCGTTTTCATTAATTTTTGTTATCGGTACCTTCCTCGTTTTTAAAACTTGGGCATTGAGGCATTGATCAGTTTATATAAATAAAGTTTAACATCGGCGCATCCGTCATTTTTGATAAGACATCGAATATAATTTGTTTGTGAAAGAATGTGGATAATTTTTATAAAAACTTGATTTTTTTTATAAAAACTGTTTTTTTTTTTTTATTGAAAACTTTAATTTTACAATAAGAATTTCTATTTTCATATATACTTTTTGATTACAATTTAGACACCGGGACAGTTCCAATACAATTAATGTACATTAAATATCGACATCTAAATTCCTTCTGTTCTTGCTTAAAATTTTCTTGCAGAAAAGTAAAACATATAGAGGAGTGACCTATCCTAAAAGAGTTGTTGTTCGTTTTTTTAATTTTTCTATACTCTTATTTTCGTTTTTAATACGCTTAAGAGATGCAGAAATTCATGGGTATTGTAATTAAACTCCAACTACGACATTTCATATACAAACAATTTTCATGGCAAATGTAAGTAGGTATTCACTCTGAACAGAATACTTATATCCATTGCATATTTATATACATTTTCCTCTGTGAATGTTATTTCGAATATGCATATCTATATAAAAAAGTCTATATTATAAAATAGATAAACCTCAACATATGTATATATAAATTTAACAAAACAAACAAGCTCTACTTAATTTTATTTACGGAAATTTATACAACCATGCAGAACAAACCGCCACCTTAAAAAAAGAAACCGCCACCTAAGGAATCACTACTTCTAGATCCAATTTTACCACACTTAATTTGACTAAATCGCTAAAATCATCAGGCAAAATGTGATATTTGTAAAAGGTGTTTATGACCTTAACTTCTCTAACATTTATGAAGGGCATATTGATCATATGCTTGTATGATATGGCATATGATCTTATATGTATAAATGAAATGTTATAAATATCATTCATAATAATCAATAAAGTCATAAAGATTATTCTTTACGGGTTTTATGGCCATAATGACTAATATGACCTGTAGCCTATATGATCTCTATGATCAATATGATCTTTGTGATCCATATAACCTTTATAACAAATTTTTACAATTAACATGTTTTTTAACCTTATGCAGGTTATTTACAGAACTCCTGCATTATCCAGGGTAGTAAAGGTAAGCCCTCATAGCTCTTACGAAGCCAATGTTTGGTTACACTTCTTGTAGGTGATGCATCTCCAGTTGAATTTGGGGTTTATTTGTTTTTTATCGGTTGCAGGCAGTCTGCCTTGTTTGTTTTTGTTTTCACTTTCTGACTGTCACCACGCTGATGAGTTCCGTTAGAACGAAACAGCTATTCGTGGTTGTATGGAGGTGAAACCTCTAGTTCTAGTCATGCAATATTTTGTTTTTTTTTGTTACCATTGTAAATAAGCCTTTTGGGAAATCAAGTAAATTAATTAATATTCATATTTAATTTAAAAGTCATTAGGCTAATTGACTAGAAGAAATTATTTTTCTGTACAAAATATACTTAGTTGAAACCATTTTTTTTTAAATTATTTACCTCTTAATGTGAAGGTCCTTTAATGCAAACAGTAAAAAGAAACAAGTTCCTTTGAAAGTTTAGTTTTTAATTGGTACAAGTCGACAAACATTTAATTGCCAATTAGACCTACAGAGGAATACGTAATTAAATATCACAGTATTGTAAAAAGTACCTTATTATTAAAGTAAAAACTATATTGCTGAAAATATTAAAGGAAGAAGTAAAATTTAAGTCTCACTTTTTTCCAAATCTCATTTTGCTGCGACGTTATTGATTTTGCCTGCATGAATGTAGATAATTCTAAATTAATTTCATGCCTGTACTACGGACAAATATGTGAATGTGTCGGAGACAAAAGAATAAGATGATCTCCGTGAAAGTAGGAACCAATAAAACACTGCAGAGCTACACAATGCGGAATTTAATTTAATCCACCTCGCGCGATTACTTTTTATAGAGCTTTATACGGGGAAGTTCTCTTGTCATACGTTTGGGTTTCCACAAAAAGGAGTTCTCCCTAAAGTCTAAGCTCTTGTACGTGCGAGAGCACGTCACACGGGCTACGAGGTCTCGAGACAAGGGAAAACAGCCGACTTTATTACCATATGATTACCTGCTTGATGATACGACTCGAATGAAGTTCACCATGTGTATAATTACGGTCATTCTGCTACTTTACTCTGAGAGTGACAATGTCGTTTCAGCTCCGACAAGACTGTTTTTTATCTCTAATAATGGTTGAAATTACTACTATATTTTAGTTATCAAGAACTAGAGCTCGGAGGTTAATAATAAATGCCTACTTTACCAGGGGCGGCTCCAGGATATTTATGAGTAACGTTACGAAATATTAAACAGGTCATACTTTATACGTGTGGGGTGATTGTGCCAACTAATCGGGAAAGGAACCATAATCACAAGATACAAAACTTGCACACTCATGGTAAACGATGCTATAGCACAGATGTTTTCATAAATTATTAATAACACATGTTCAGGAGTTAAGCTCTGGCGCCCGTCACTTAAAATCCTCTTATAAGATGAAAAAGAACGTTCAACGTCTATAGACGTAATTAGGACATATTTAAAATAAGTAAAGTTTTGTAAGGGCACATTTATACCTTGTTCAGAGATATTCACTTATTTGCCTGTAAAAATATCCACAATATGACAGAACGTGAGAAAGTCGAGGTTAGTAATATCCGTTGTTTCATCAATACTAAGCTATATAGGTTTAACGTGCAGTTCCGATTTTTTTTATGTCGTCACACAGTGGTGCTATATAGAATTATTGTCTGAATTGTTTCTGCAGGCAGACTAACTTCGCCGTACTTTCCACTCGCAGCGTTCTGGACAAATTTTACGAATTGAATATTACCCGGTACCGTCACTTTGACTAAATCCATGTTAAATTGTCTCTGTCTCTGTCTCGCGCACTCACACCACCACTAACAAAAGCATACCGTCACACACGGTACAACGAAGTTCACTGCCATTATAGGTCAGTTCCTGAAAATTGTTTATCCAATGTTCTACCGTAACATGCGACGGACGCTGTCTCAATATTTTTTCAAATACATTCGACGTTTCGTGCACACGAGTGGTGATCCATCGACCACCGCAGAGTGTATAATACTAAATAAACGTGTATAAATTACGTTCGCCTTTGCGACTCGATCTTGGTTGATGTGGGGCGCAGAACACGGTAGACGGGTTGTATTCTGGAATGCATATACTGATATTATTTGATTGAACTACTGTTGTACTATGTACATATATAATATAGGAGTTAACGAAGTACTTAATTAATGTGGCAAGCAAGCAAATAAAACTTTTAATCAATTAAAAAATTTGAAATAGAGAAAACGTACATTTTAGGTATAGGAGCAGAACATCGTCTAAGTACTGGGCTTTTAAAAGAGGTTTCTAATTTAGTACAACATATTCACCAAAACAATTTACATTTTCACAGAACAGTTCTGATATGCTGGATTCTATTTTTAGACTTCTCACTATACGGTAGTTACATGTATTTTAAAGCAAAAATTTGGAAATTTAAGAATAGTTCAAATTTGTACTGCGGACATGCAGTACAACAAATGTTTTTCTTCCCGTAAATAAAGCAGTATTTCATATCAAACCGTCGATTCAACCATGTTGAACTGAGTCATGTCTGTTGTTTCCTAAGCGAGTATAATGGCACAGTTAGTTACGATGTATGTACGTACAAGTATACGATGGGTAGCACAAATATGCAGACATATTGAATGGCTGCCAAATAAACATGAACATCTGTTTATCGGATGTCCACCTTATGTTTTATTGGTGACAATTTTTTTAGTATATTTGGGTATATATACGTGGTCAAAATAACTCATTTGTATCCAAAAACCTTAGTATATTTGAACACATATAGCATACAGCAATTTATGTTTAAATAATAATTATCTTGATAAACTTGATAAACTTGATAAACTAAAATTTATAATTTACAATATATTTTCTATTTTCTCTTTGAGTCGTGTCTATTGTACATGTTTTAGTTCGACTGAGGACTGAAGGTACTACAGTTTCTGATTTGGTTGTTTATATTTTACAATGTGGTGTAATTTATGATGTGAGAATCTGTTGTGTGTTTACATAAATATGGTGTGAGTTATATATCAAGTTGAGTAGGTGATTATGTAGGTATATGGGAATATGTATTTTTTTTTTATTATAATTAATAGATTATTATTTATATAATTATTGAGCTCTTTATTTTATTAGGTTAAAATACGTTTCACTTAAATTCTCTATATATGTGCGGCTGTTTATTGAGTTTGTGTGCTTTTTAATTTCAATCATTTCAAAAATATTCCAAATCTATTCATAATAATTATCTGACCAAAGAGGCACACTGTACGTCCACGATAATATTTGATCTTTGTCTATCATAAGCAAATATCCCAAAGTGCAAATATGTAAATAAGATGTAGATAACCATTGACAAAATTGGCACCAACTACTTAACATAGTTCATATAATTATAGGATATGTTATGTTATATATTATATATTATATGTTATCACATAAACAAAATAAATTAGACATTATTATCATTGTAGATTAAAAAAAAACATTAACAATTACAAAATTTTAAATCAAATGTTTATAATTATTTTGCATATTGATCGAACTGTTACCCGTTATATTGAATAAATACATAGTTCATATATCGTAGTGTTTTTTTATTTATTTTGCCTTTAAGGGGGCATAAGTTAGGCCTTTTTTCCCGCTTTTTCGCTGGAAAAAAAAGGTTTTTTTTGGGAATTTTTTTTAGAAAGTATAAAACGGATTGAGACAATTCGTTTTTAATTAAAAGATACAGGTATGTATGTTACATGTTGATTTTTTATTTATTTTTTAAACCAAAATGGCGGCCGTCGATCCTTGTTCCAATGCAGCTACTTCAGGCGGACATGTCTCATGTAAATGAGAATTTTCTACGACGCTATTCATCTGAAATCAAAAAATTAAACATTTTTATAACATATAGGGTTGTTGTTAGTGTTTATCACTGGGGTTTTTTTGAAATTCAAATTTTATGCGATTTGGTGCAACTTTGAAAAAAAAAAGTTCGATTTTCACCTTAAATTTCTACCTTTCAATTGTTATTAAAAATCAAATTTTTGCAATATCAAAAAAATCCTATGTTGATCACTAATGGCATCATTTGTGAACATTTTAAAAGAAAAATCATTAAAATCGGTTTATTAGTGTCCGAGAAAAATCTTATTCAAGTTTCAAAAACGTTGTTTTGAGAAAAATTCGTTTGAAGTTTTTTTACGTTTTTTTTTCATATAATTATGAAATTTTTTTACTTACAGTTCGTCATCAATTCGGGGCCCGTACAGGACACCCTCCTCTGCCTTGTAGACCTCATTTTGGCTTCACGTCAGATAGCGTCACGCATTTTTTCCACTGAATCCGTATTTCGCCGAATACGGATAATAAGTAACAGACCGTAATAAGTTGTCAATTCTCCTATTACCTTGATGGTCAGTTTTTCTGTACCTCTTCCCCCAGTCCCTTGTTTGTTTTCTTCGCATTACGGAGCCTTGTTCCCATGCATTTTTCTCCAGGTGACCGAAACATTCCTTTTTCATTACTTTCGTATCGTTGTTGTACGGGTCCAAATTCAAAAACGCCTTCAAGGTCTTACTGTCCCCGTCGCCAATATACTGAGCATATTTCATATTATGCTTTTCTTCGGATCGTTGAAACACTTCCTTTACACTGTCCACCTCCATTTTCCGTGCGCGACTCTTTTCAAGCGCCGTAACCGCCGTCACTAATCCGGCTGTAACTCGAAATCTAATACGCGGATCACTTTAAAATTTCAGGACAATAAATTTGAATGTACAACGCATCGATTTCAGTAAAAAAACAAAAAAAACGATTTTTTTGAAACCGAAAAGCGGGAAAGCCCCCTTAATATATAGTATGTATGTATTTACTGAAGCCGCAAAAACCAATTCTTGGAGATGTGAAGTATGTATTCAACATACATACATATACGAGTATCAGCATCATACATATACAATAAAAAATGTATAAAATAATTAAATTTTTCTTTCAAATTTTGTTCTTGTTAATGTTTTACTTACTGTCAACTGATTAACTCGTGTGTGTTTTTTTTTAATTTTTTGTGTTACACGAACTAAGTTAAGTATTCAGTGGAAATTTTGGTTAAAAGTAAAAAAACTTTTGTTCATTCAGGGACGTTTATGTATTTTTTTTCATGTTATTAATTTTAAACTGCTAAAGATTTGTTATTTATGAAAATTAATTATACCAAACGATATAATTTTTGAAAAGCATAAAAAATCAAATCCGTTTCCAAACTTGTCATGACCAACTATAATTTCAATTAAAAAATGTATATTTGGTCCATCATTCAAAAACAGCGAATCACAACAAAAAACTAGTTGTGCCTTTGAATTTTACGTAAAACAAATCTATGGGACACCTTTTCAACAATATCATAATTATTAAAATTGTAGCCGTTGTAGACATGTGAATACTTTTTTAATCCGCTGTAACTCAAAACCTTGAAATGGTATCAAACATCTGGTTGGCTCTGTGAATTTTCCTCAAAAAAGTAAAAAAGGTTCCCAAAAACGACACCTTTCTTTATCTTGTAATAACTGAGATACCTTATAAATCCTCGAAAATGGGAAACCCTGTACATATTATGTTGTCACAAGAAGTGAACTACACTCATTACGATAAAAATTTAACAAATAAAATCTCGTTGTTTTGATGAGTTTTGCGTGCAACGTGAAACCTTTGCTCCAAAAACTACTGAGTGATCCTGTACTATTTAAAAATTTTAACACATCCTTCGGGTATACCAGCACAATGAGTTTTTCTAGGCAGAGTTCATTTGCCTGTTATTCTTTGTTTGACATTGATGTAACTGGACCAAAGTACGACCCTGTATGTAACAAATAGTTCGCCCTAATTCGCAACATTTTGGGATAGATATTCACGCCACTACCGAAATGTGAATGAAAGTATATGTATATAAACATTGTTATTTCGATATAAGTTTTTTATGTGGTTTCGTATGAGAATTTTACATTTCGCAGTTTCACTATAAAGTTGCAATTGTCGCTGGATCTTCGGATACCCCTGCTCTGAATGATCAAGGCGTCGCCCAAGTTTATATCCCATATTTCTGCTATTACTAGGATTTATATCCTTTTTTAATATTTATTGCGTAATTTCAACGAGACATATCTCCTAAAGCCGTCTAAATTGGATTTCAAAATGCTGGCATGCATTTAGTACTACGGCTCGACTTTAAATGATATAACGTCTACAAACGTGTAGACAAAAGCTGTAAAATGAGTTTTACTCACGGCCCGTTTAACGTTATGTATTAAGCTCACCTTCCACCATGTTTTCATTGTACATATCCTCGTAGTATTTTCTGAAATAATAACAACGTTCAGTTTGAATTCAAATGAAGCTATGTGCTCGACGCTATGCTCAGTTCGTATTTTCAGGAATTGCCCCTTTGCGCACTTTGTTATGAAAAGAGCCAAACAGAAAAAATAATAAGGACCCCTATGAAATCATACTGCAGTGTGTTCTATTATAGTACCTCCGTCTGGTTATTTGCGAGAAGAATAGGTCTGAAACCGTCAGCATAGAAAATCATGCAAAGGTTGTCTATAACGAGAAAACATTCAGATTATATGTAATATCTATATGCGCGTTTCACTAGACATATCAGCATCATCAATAGGTTATTCAAACCCCACTTTGTCAACTTTGTATTTTGTTATTTATATTGCTGTGAATACCCATCTGGACATAAAAAAAATTTACCTATATTTGCCCTTGATTGTGCTCTCTTTTCTAGAAATTACGCTATAAAACTTCTATCACATCCACATGATTTTAAAGACAAGACCTTTAATGGATTATGCATATATCTGTTGAATTTTATATTCCTTTTTTTAGGGAAATTGAAGGTTTATATTTCAAAATTAATATCCTCAAATGTTTTTGCAAAATTTTTTATTTTACAAAAGTTTTAAACAAATTACTTTTTAGGTAAGGTTTTTTTTTGAAAATGCGATTATTCAGCGAGTATTTTATAAAACTTTACGAAATATTAATGGCAGATACAAGAATAATAGGAGAATACGATAGTATATTCACAAAAAATATATTTATAAAAAATATTTTTTTAATAAACAAAGGTAAATTAAACAATGTTCTCGGCTAGGTAGGATATTTTTTTTTTAGATTTTATTCCTTTATCCTTAAGCTAACGATCCCCGCAAAAAAAAAATTGTAATCTTCAGAAAAACAATAGTTATGAATTTTTTACCGTAGTCGCACCTCCGCGCCTGGCCCCTTCACGCCTCGCCAGCAAACACATATATGCAATAAATAATAAAAAAGGTTGCTTATCTTATTTTATTTTATTTCGTTTTAACAATAAAATCGATTAATTATTTACATACTTTTAGCACGACAACTTTGGTATGATCGGAAAAAATCTTACATTCTAAATTTTTTAATTTGAACGGTCTGAAACGATGATATTGTCGGGTTCCTTTTACGGTTTTAGCATTTGAAAAATGTGATTCTAAGTGTTTTTTGTGTTTTTCGTATGCATCCCATGAATAACACAGCTCCACAAAAAAAAAAAATATTGAAAAGACACCTCCGGCGTCTGAGTAGGTGTACTATATGTTTTTGGGGACGCTGAATCTTTTGAAGGATTTTTTCATAACCTCAAAAAAACTGCTTAATAATGAAATGTCTCCATAACTCTAGCTCTATAACTTCATGAAAATTGAAAACCATAAAAAATAAAACCCCACACACCTTAATCCTTCAACATCTTTTCCCCACAACGCCACAACCCCATAACCTAATAACCCTATAACCCCGTAACCCAGAAAATGAGTAAAAACGACACTTGTGAGTGTCTTAGCTCTGACGCTTCGATGTCTACGAGCTAGATGTAGTAATTGAAACCTAAAACTACATTTCTATCGATTCTACAACACCTTAACCCCATAACCTATTAATCCTATACCATAACCTAATAACCCAATAGGCACATGACCCAAAAAATTTGTGATAACGACATTTGTAAGCATTACAACCCTGACGCTCGTTATCTGCAGGCCTGATGAAGGAATTTATTTGTTACTGCGAATTCAAATTTTATATTTGCGGTGCCTACATTTTGCCGAACCCAGGAACAACGACGAGGACGTAGAAGGCTTTTGTTCCCTTCAGGGTGCTTTTTTTATAGTGTGTCCCCTTGCCTCACACTTTTTGGGGTGCTTTATTATAGTGTGTCCCCCTTGTAAAGGAGCTGTAGGATCGAAGAAAATGGGGTGTCAAATCTCAAGTACTACATACGGCCCTCAGACAGGGCTGTAATCACAATTTTTTTGGGTTATATGGTTATTGGGTTATTAGGTTATGGTATAGTATTAATAGGTTATGGGGTTAAGGTGTTGTAGAATCGATAGAAATGTAGTTTTAGGTCTCAATTACTACATCTAGCTCGTAGACACGAAGCGTCAGGGCTAAGACACTCACAAGTGTCGTTTTTACTCATTTTCTGGGTTACGGAGTTATAGGGTTATTAGGTTATGGGGTTGTGGCGTTGTGGGGGAAAGATGTTGAAGGATTAAGGTGTGTGGGGTATTATTTTTTATGGTTTTCAATTTTCATGGAGTTATAGAGCTAGAATTATCGAGACATTTCATTATTAAGCAGTTTTTTTGAGGTTATGAAAAATCCTTGTGACAAGGGAGTTAAATAGACATCGGATTCGGATTCAGCGTCCACAAAAACATATAGTACACCTACTCAGACCCCGGAGGTGTTTTTTTTATTTATTTTTTTTGTGGAGCTGAGTAATATTCACTCAATTTTTTTGAAAAATTCACGAGCCTTTTCATACAGTTTTCGCGATGTTAGTATAGTTTTATTTTGCAAACTTGCGCGGTAACCGCTTCTTTTTTACACACCCACCAATGCCGTCACAAGCCTTTTATATTTATAGAAATCGATTCAATTTGCTGAATTTGTTATACCACGAAGAAGACTTTGGTATCTTTTTTTGCTACTGCTCATGGCAAAGGAGCTTGCGACGGCATTGGTGGGTGTGTAAAAAAGAAGCGCTTACCGCGCAAGTTTGCAAAATAAAACTATGAAGTGAATTTTCAAAAAAATTGAGTTTGAATATTGTTCATCGGATGCATACGAAAAACACAAAAAAACATATAAAATCACGTTTTTCAAATGCTAAAACCATAAAAGGAACCCGACAATATCATCGTTTCAAACCGTTCGATATAAAAAATTTAGAATGTAAGATTTTTTCCGAACATACCAAAGTTGTCGTACTAAAAGTATGTAAATAATTTATCGACTTTATTGTTAAAGCGAAATAAAATAAAATAAAATAAGTAAACTTTTTATAATTTATTGCATATGTGTTTGCTAGCGAGGCATGAAGGGGCGAGGCGCGGAGGAGCAGGTCACAAAGCGTTTTGTTTCGTTTAGAATCAGTAAAAAATTCATAACTTTTGTTTTTCTGAAGTTTAAAAAAGAATTGTTTTGCGGGAATCGTTAGCTTAAGGATAAAGGAATAAAACCTAAAAAAAAATTATCCTACCTAGCCGAGAACATTGTTTAATTTACCTTTGTTTATTAAAAAATTAATTTTTTATAAATAAATATTTTTTTTCATAAAGTGAATATGAATTTTCATAAAGTGAATATTCTCCTATTTTTCTTGTATCTGCCATTAAAATTTCGTAAAATTTTATAAAATACTCGCTGAATAATCGCATTTTCAAAAAAACCTTACCTAAAAAGTAATTTGTTTATAACTTAAATAAAAAACAAAATAAAAAATTTGGCAAAAACATTTTAGGATATTAATTTCGAAATATAAACCTTCAATATCCCTAAAAAAGAAATATAAAATTCAACATATCGATTTTAAGTGGCCCACTTCAGGAATTTTGACTCTATGTAAAATGTAAATCTTCAGTGATACACAAAAAGAGTAATTAAAAAAAAGTAGAGATAATAAAACATGTACAGTATTCCATAACAATATAACGTACCTAAAAATTGGCACAAAAAAAATACAAAACGACGATTGCGTTAATATAAGGTTATTAAAACTCAAATCATGAGATAATATTATTGAGTAGACGAGGTACATATTATATTTTGTTGAAATTCGACTTCCGAACTAAGTGCAGTAATTTACATTTCTTTATTTTTTTCGTCATACTATATATTATGTTGTCTGAGGAACTCTTGTATATCTTTTTTTCTCGAAGCTGTATTTAGAATTTTTCAACCTAACGCGAGTAGTAGGTTGCGTTGTCTAAAACTGTGACTAATTTTTCTATAATTCTGAGACCAATGTTTTTCAAAACCACTCTTCAAATATGTCTGACGTCATGTTGCGGCGATAATCCACATTCGACTTTCCAAATTTTGTTTCACAAAGTTTCAAACAATTATGGGCCCATCTATTTTCAAAGCTGCAATGCAGTGGGATTGGCAAATGTTCCGGACCGGCTTTATTACAAGTGAACGAAAAATTATAGCTGATCCAGGCTTTCGCTGTCCGTTACTCCGCTTAAGTCCGCAACTAAGATTGCTCTATTTTACTGTTCCTTCAGTCTGTCAGTGACATGATTAATTGTCATTTGGTAGTGTCATCTGTAAGTTTTTCAAACGGAACACCCTGTATATTATTGCTCGTTTTAATCCTTAACTCATTTAGAACATTTTTTTGTATTCCATACCATATGTCTAAATTCAACTGTTTTCTAAATATTAATATTCAGTGGAATGCGAATAAAAAAACTGTTAAGAAACAAAATAACCATCAATTAGAAATTTGAGTTAAAAATACATATTAAATAAACGTTCAAAATGATTTACTTTATCCAAGCCTATCTTAAATTCCGAAGTATATTCTGGAAATGTTGTTGAGGAATATCATATACTGCATTTAAAATTCTGTTTTGTCTTTTCCAGTCCAAGTCTCTGGTTTGATAGATAGATAAAACTCTGGTACGATAGTTATATGACCCCACATACATATAAAAATTTCAAGGATACAGGTATAATTTTGAATAAAGACAATATAGCAAAGGCGAAGGAAAAGCGTTTTGGCTCGTTTCTTAAAGTTGTAAAGCTTTCAGTTCTTCAACAGCATTATGTGAGAAAGATTGACAAAGTTGACCAATATATTACCTATTATGTTTAGTGTACAAATTGCAATATCGAGTTAGGCTATTGACAGTGTCTTTTCCGTTAGTCACTTCGTTAAAGAAATATTTAAAACTCTCTTGTTTAGTTAAGTTTAAACAATTACAATATCGAGTTAGGTTACTGACAGTGTCTTTTCCGTTAGTCAATTCGTTAAAGAAAATATTTAAAACTCTCTTGTTTAGTTAAGTTTAAACAGCTGAGCTGTGAAAAAATTTAAAATGTCTTATAGGAATATTATGTTGATGTGACAATAGAGAAACGAGACAGATGCACAGAGAACTATGCACAGTCAAACTTCCGGCGTGTCGAAACAGAGTCGGATTCAGGACTATTATTCAACTCGGATAGTCGGACTATTATTGCAAAGCGATAGTTAACAGAAAATACATCATAATACAATAGTGAATATTCAAATAAACATACTAGGGAGCTAACTATTTATGCCGGCGTGGTATTTAGGTGTCATAATGTCAATGGTCACGAAAAATGAAACCTAAAAGATTTTACCCACAAAAACTCATAAAATGTTTAATACAAAAAGTAATATTACTTTTTAACTAACGTATGATCTCTTTTTTTGCGAATTTTGCGAATCAAAAAACCAAGATAGCGGATCCAATATGGCGGCCATAATATTTTTTTAAATGAAATGATCATGTGCAAACTGTTAAAAATTGTTCCTTAGGACTTTTAAGGGTTTCTGATCGAGAATCTGAAGTCTAAATTACGTAATATCGTAATACAAAATGGCGAATCCAATATGGCCTAATTTTAATCTTAAACATATTAGCAAAAACATAATATTTATTTATTAGCAAAGTTTAGACTCTCTTTATGCAGTTGTAATAATTTTTAGGAAACTGCTAAATGTTTTCAAGCTCGTAAAATTTTAAAAGTGTGATGTTACCTGTTGACTTTTTATGTTTTGGATAATGAGTGATGGCTTATTGTAAATTATAAAACTATCGTAAAATAGCGCTTTGATGCAAATATATTGGTATTTGATCATATTGACAAGGAACATTTTTGGGACATTCATATAGAATAAGAAGGAAATAACAGCAATAATTCATTTTATTTACATTAATTATTTATTAATTATTAGTAATTTTAAACAATCTTTTGATAACGTTTTAATTTACTTTCAAAATTTTTGTCCGCCATATTGGATTAGCCATCTTTAATTTTGAAATTTCAAAATTCGGGCTCGATAGAATTAAAGGCAATTTTATAACGAATAGTTTAAAAAAAAGTTTCATTAGTTCCATGGAATTATCGTTTGTCCAAAAAATGCTATTTGCCCCACCCAAACTAGTTGGAGAGGTCTGGCTAGTGCGATTCTGTGATGATCCTCACTTTCGCGATGTCTGTTTATATTTAAAACCATCTAAAATATTTAACTTTAATCTTTTAAAAGTTGTTCTTAGCCTTTTTTCAGTATAATGCATTTCGACCCACGACACTGGTGCGGTTCATTCAGCAAAGGGAACAACTTGTTCGCGTTTACCTATTTCTCATCCCGCTTACTTTTTGTCGGCTTCCTCTGCTGGCCTTTCGAACATATATCTTGCCATTACGGGGCTATATTTTCTTATTTATCTCCTTAATGCCGCGTATTTCTGTTAGGTTTTTACGTAAAAACACCTCTCGCCGCACCTCTAATGATTGCGGTATATCTCCGGTATAGCCTCGAGACCGTATCTTCAAGGAAACTAGGTATCATTAATAATTTCTCGGCGTATGCAAGAAGCAATCCTGTCAGTTAAAGTGTGATGGCGGTTATTACTTTTACTTTACTGCCGTTATTAAATTTTGGCGATACCTGTGTCGTGCAAATTTATTGTACGTACACAATGCTTATCTTTTTGAAGCGATATCCGCGTGACAGGTGGCTCTTGTAACCTTTTGTAGCTGATATATACTGTAAAAACCAAACACTCCTTTATAACGGAATTTAATAAATTACAAGTAGTACTAGTAAGAAAATATCATCAATAATCTTAACACATACATATGTATGTACTAAGAAAAAATTGATTTTCTAACTTTTGCTTTAACTTTTAACCTTAAATGTTATTAAAACAATTATCGGATATCGAATTATTGCAGATTACAAAAATAATTCTATTAAGATGGTAATTTTACTACTCTTATTAACTTAATTACGAAATTTAAATCCATAGACTCCATGTTTCTTTTTATTACACTGATCTGAAAGATTAACAGGATACTGGCAGCCTTATTTAATAATAAAATTTAGATCATTCTAAGACAATTTTAAAACGTAATTAGCAAAAACTGTTTTAATAATGGTCATAAACACCAATCTATCCCTAGAATACTTAAATCCTTATTAACCAGTTTTGGTATGTTTTACGAGTACATTATATTAAAGTTAACCTCACTCATACTAATTATTATTATTATGATTTAATAACTTAATAAACCAACTTCATAATATAAAACTGTAGAGGTAGGTAATATTATTTTTAATACATACACCTAAGTATTTAATACCTCAGGTTCTTTATATTTTTTTGTAATGACTTAATATAATAACAGTATTTAATCAAGAAATACTCAAGAATGATAAGCCGGATTTTAGGTGAAATTATCAATTGAGCTCATTGGCTGTGGTTTTTTACCCCCATCTAATATAAAAAAATTGCGTTCCCTCCTACTTTACTGACTGTGGCCATTTCGCAGGAATCTAAACAAATAAACGTTATTGTCTACTTTTCTAAATATTTCCATTTTTTAATATTTCAAGGGGTTAATATTAATTATATTATCGCAATTCGCAATATTTACACTTTTCATGAACAAACTGTTCATATAGATTAAGTTACAAAACACCGAAGTAGAGGTTAGATATTACTAATTACGTAGAAGTGAACATAGCCGCTTACTTAAATTCCTATGATGTCATATTAATAAGTACACTATTAATGTATTTATTATTAATATGGATGTAGGTATTTAAGGGTATTTTAGAAGCAGTTCCAAAGTTAGAATTTCAATCAAAATAATTCTTATAGTTGTCAAAATAAAACAAAATAAAATATGTGCTCCAAGTTACTTTTAAGGAAAGGAAAATTTTTTTAAAGGTATTTTTTCACAGTTAATCATAAAACAGTGGCGGTGCATGATATTCCTTCACTTATCTCTTAACTTATAAAATGTATTAATAGCTATCTGTGTTGTCCAAGTTGCTGATCCCATATATAGGTCGTCAGTAATACATGAACAGCTTACAACAAAATTGTTATATAAACCGGTTCCAACCTCACCAAGGAACATCGATTCATATCTCACAGATATGGCCAAGGGAGCAACCATGGCGGTGTTACCTTCGAGATAGCGTCAGATACTTCAGATATGTCACATTAATGAGATCTAATAATACCGAAATCGAACTCGGTGACTTCTAATGGCAAATGACGGTTAGCGATGAATTGTCTTTTCAGGAGCTTAATGGACTCACCGTTAAACTGTCTTCGGCAACTATTAGAGTTGCCGACTTTGTCAGACCTATCAGAATATGTCTAGTTCATTTAATCCAAATAGAGGGAGATCCTCTAAGGTAACACCATCGTATACTTTCCTGAGCAAGATATAGCCGACACACTCCTTCTTCGCGTCAGATATGTTAAACTGGTGAAATCTAATATAATCGAATCCGGATATGTGACTTCTAGTAACGAATGACGATGAACGAGGAATTATTCTGTTATTATTCTTAATATTCTAACAATCGCATTCAGGCGCAGGCTAGTAGCAACTTAGCTACTCCCGAAGAGGACTTTTATTTCAGCGTGACCAATTTGTAAGCCTAAAATATTATAGCTGAGATGCTGACTGACAAATTCTATCTGATCCTGTTTTATCTGTGCTGTGTGAGCAACTGAATTTTAACCTACTTTTAAACAAAAGTTATAGAAAAGAAAATAGTGCTTGTTTTTAAACAAAAGTTATGAAAGAAAACGACCTTTTGTCCTTTAAGTGTATTTAAGCACAACACGCAGGGAGTTATGAATCCATATTCATGAAAGTTATCTATGCCATAGAACGTATTACGTTTTCTAGATCTTTGCGAAACTCATACCCACGATTCAGGGAGTTTAGCGCTGACTGTCAGAAAAGGCTAACTACTAACACATAGCGTAGGCTAGTCCCTAATGCCCAATTATTTAAAAACGACTGTAAAAGACAATGGAAAGGCTAGAACCTTTTTTGAGAATTTTATACCAGAACATTTTTTTGTAAGCAATTGAAACCTGTGTTCAACACTGAGAAGCTTCGATCGATTTATTTATTAGAAATCATTTTATTAAAATTAATTAATACCGCAATGTTGCGTCTCTGATTAGCAAAAACACCCACTCTTTCACAAGTCTCAACCGAAGTGCAGTAACTCCCACGAATTAGCGGTCTGATTGGCTAGGAGCATTTGATCTTAATCTACAAATCATAGCATATATACTCTATGCTTTAAGTGAAACAATGTGCATAACAACAAACATTATACCTTCGTATGCCCTCAAAGCAAGTCACTCGTTGGTTCGTACTAGCCCCAGGCATTCCCAGGCATTACAAGATCGTATTAATAACGCCTTGCCGGGGGTTATTTCATTTGCTCGTTTCATTATCGTAAAACCAACCATTTTTTTGCGCTCTCAACGGGTACGTTTCTCTAACCAAGTTGGCATCATTAGGATATTATTAAAACTGCAGGGTTTTAACCATTTTGCCAACCACGTTTGGCTGCATCGGAAGGTGCATTGGTTTGAATAAAATATTTATTTCAGAGACTGTCATGTTCTATATTATTTATTAATAGAGCTAATCCCACATACAAGTAATACATAAAATACTACATACATACATGTTATGTATAATTTCTTAATTTATTATGGGTCGTGGTGTTTGCATCCAAGTAATAAATACATACGTAATTTATTATGGTAATATTACCAGGTATTATTAAGTAAACTAAAGACACAACTTCAAAGTCATTAACAAATAATTTTTTTTATATACTTATATATTTTTCATTACTTACTTTAAGGCATAACAAAAACGTATTTGATTGTGTAATGGGTGGGGATGCATGACCCACATTGAGAAAAATATTATTTTAATCAGACGAAATTGGTTCCACATATTTCAGAGTCCCTATTCAATTTTTTAAAAATGATTTTGCGTATTATAAACAACCTTGTCGCTGACGTCCCTTTTCAGAACTCAACGATGAAAAATAAAAGGTTACTTTTGCAACAGTGCAGAATTCCTGAGGGATGGATATACATAAAACGAGGATTTATTAAATACCATCTAAAATTTTTCAGAACTTTGTGTATTTTCAAACTGTAATATGGAATAAAAAAAAAATAATTATGAAAGTATCTTGTTGATACAGATATTGTTTTATTTCATTCACAGTGAGCCTATATGCAATTCTTGAGTGAAATGTGATTTTATTATAACATATTTAAGTAAATATTCTTATAATGCAAATTCAATTTCAACCTCATTAATCTCAATTTTTATTTTTACTAAATGTGTATATACAAACATCCGAATACATAAACATAATTAGCCACATAGGTATATCTCAAAAACATATAGGTCTGTGGATAGATTTCAATATATATATATGAAAATTTTCTCAGAAATTCAAAAAAAGGACGGGTATTCTACCTATCAAGTTTCTATATTATTAACAATTTTTGAAAAAATATCTTAACTAAATAAGTTATCTTAAAGCCTTCAACTCTTTACATAAGTACAGGTATCGTTAAAAATAAAAAAAACACCAATTAGTATTTTTCTTGAATGAAGCAGAAGTAGATTAAAAGATAACACAGGTCAACATTTAGTTTGAAAAAAAAAACGGACTCTACCTAGGTAGACAGGGGTTTTTGGAGTCGCTGATTCCGATGCCGAGCTCGGTTAAGCTCTATCACGTCAGTTTCTAGGTCATTTGAAGGTCAAACTAAGAAAAGGTGTTTGAAAAAAATCGGATTGGGTGGTTTGAGTCTGAATCCGGTATTCGCTTCATTATTCGAAAAGGCATTCATAGGCACTTAAGGGTCATTCGTAGGTAATCTCAAGGTTAATTAAATCTTGGTAATCTCAAGGTTAATAAAAATTTGAAAAAAAAATTATTTCAAGTTTGTTTTTCAAAAAGCCTCAATTTTTTTTTAATTTAGTTTTTTGTACGATCACGCAAAACCGAGAGAGGATGATAGGCAGAAAGGTAAGAAGACACACTGACAAGGAGGCAGACATGGTGTGACATTTAGACGGAGGATGGTAGAAAATCAGAAACATTTAGTCATTTAGTGCGACAGGAAGATAGACAAATAAACAAACAATAAGTAGGTAGGTGAGCATTCGTATAAATTTTGTTCAATTTTTTTCACCCCATATTCTTACTTTAAGCTTCAAACGACCTTGAAATGAGGTGATAACGTTCAACCGACATCGGATTCGGACTCAGCGACCCCAAAAACTTATTTTTTTTTTCAGATTTTTTGACAGTTTCTCGTTTGTTTTTGTATAATTAACCTTCAAATAACGTAAGAATGGCATTAAAATGACCTCTGAATGCCTTTTAAGGGTAAGCGAATATCGGATTCGGACTCAACGACCCCAAAAACCTACGTATGATTTTTTTTCATATTTTTTCAACCACCTTTCCTTAGGTTGACCTTCAAAAGAACTTGAAACTGAAGTGGCATAGAGTGGCTTGACCGATATTGGCATTGCACTCAGTGACACCAAAAACCTGTGTATGAGTTTTTTCAGATTTTTGCAACCACTTTTTCCTAGTTTGACCTTCAAATGACCTTGAAACTGATGTGATAGAACTTAACCGAGCTGGGCATCAGAATCAGCGGCCCCAAAAACCCCTGGGTGCCTAGGTAGAGTCCGGTGTTTTTTTTTTTCAAACTAGATATGGACCTGTGTAATTTTTTAGTAACAATTCTGGTAAATCCCTTGGAAATTTAGTAAGTCGCACATAATATATATTTTTCATACTCGTACTCAGTGAATTATAACTTGCTTGGAACACAGAGTTTTAGGAGGTCATCAGAATGAATATAATAAATGTAGTCAGGTCATTAAATAAAACACAATTTATTTCCTCTTCTCTTAGAATTAAATAAAAAGAGGATTTTTAATATCCTTTATAGAACGTAAAAAAGAATATAAATTAAGATGAAAGTGAAAATGATAAAATTTATGAGATCATAAAGTAGAGGCCTAGTCGGAACTTTTACAAAGAAATTGTTTGATTAATAACACACCATGGTAATATCTTCAGGCCTCTTGTGTTTTATTTGCTTTTTCCGACTTTCATTTTCAATAACGGCTTTGTCGGAGTGTTCGATTGGCATAAGCTTTGCGCATTAAGCGTTGTGTCTTGCGTCAGTAGTACATTTATATCCAGCGTTTATTAAAACAAAATAGATTTTTAATTTTAGTTACATACATACAGGATTTCCATTTTTTCTGGGATTGCATTGGTAACTTCTAAACAAAGTAAATAAGAGATATGAAGTTCAATAAATTCAGTTCAATCTTTATTGTGTTTTATTAGTAGTATTACATGAAGAATCCTTGTTCTCATATACAGGGAGAGTCATTTTAATCGATGGATGCGATTATATCCGAAAATACACAACCTATGAAAACATTTTTCGGACAATAGTTGTTCAGGACAGAGGGGGGTCATCTTATTGTAGTACTGACTTTGACCTCAAGGTCGACCTTCAAGGTCATTTGAAGGTCATGATGATTTCTTTAGTAGGAAACCCCTAGTTTTGAGTTCAGATAGGGGTTCCCTATAACACGTCGTGATTTGAGGATATTTGTATCAATATTGTATATGTATTATAATACTTTCTCTATTCTTATCAATATTTACTAACAAGTTTTTCGCTAAATCCACGTCGGACGAAGCTTTTAATTCGGGAATCCTATACATAAGTATAGATACATCCAAAAAAAGACGTCATCAAAGTTGGCCGAGAAACGAAAGACGTATTTCTATTCTTAATCGAATTTATAACCTTATTTACTTGTCAAGACTGTCACATCATATGACTGCCATTGTTTATTTTACAAATTATGACAGTCACTTGTCAAAAGTTTGACATAACTTAAAAGCTTAGTTCATAGCCAGAGTTGATGACGGTTTTTTTGGATGTCTCTATATATTATTTTCTCGATCCTGATGCTTACGGAATTCCGCGTAAAAATCACAAGATAAGTTCTCGAGTTCGGCGACTCTTATCACGGAGTTGAGAGTTGTCACTTCTAAGATCATGAATGTTGTTGATACACTCATTTATCGCTTGCCCTAGAGTAGATAAGAGTTTATTGATTTCTCCTATGCTAGAATTGCATTGCGCTACTGCAAGGGAGAACTGTTGTGGTATAGATTCAAAATGAGAAACCCTGTCGCTGGGCATTTTGCAGAGTGTTAAAGGACAGCATTACTAATGCTGTGATTATAGTCCGTAATACGATAATACGGGTAGATGGATATTGCGGCAAATTCTAATTTAGTTCGGCCGTATGACTATGGTCGATATGTGGTCGAAGCATACGTTATAATGGTAAGCATAATAGTTGGGGAGGATCACAATACGTACAAAACATATTCGTACTAGTGGTAAAGCTTTTATGGTAGAAGTAGCTGACAATTAACTGAAGAAAACTAAACAAATCATCTTGCGGTATCTGTACGATTTATTTTCCACCAACTGCACTAGCTGCACTTAACGACCCCTTGTATACATGTAGAGGTACGAATTTAATTAAATTTCGTTAGAACAAGTTACAATAGGACAGTCAGTTACAATAGGCACATACGAGGTGTGTCAATTAAGTAATGAGACTGGCAACGTAGCACCCGATTTAGCAATACTGCGAAGACTGAACTTGGAAGGGCGATAGGTTAATATGTAATGCACCTTCAGTACAAGTTTGAACTTGTTAGAATCATTTGTTTGTTCTTTGTGACTGTTTTCGTAAGCCGGTTTTTTCTAGTGCGTTCTAAAAATAAGCGACATTAATTTTGAGTAACGGTGTGCTATCAGGTTTTGCTTCAGACTTGGACACAGCGCAGCGGATACTTTTGCAAAACTTCAACACGCCTACGGAGGCAGTGTTTTTTCAAGAGTCCAGTTCTTTCGGTGGATTAAGGCATTCTCAGAAAGAAGAGAGTCGATTGAAGATGAACCACGTAGCGGAAGACCTTCATCTTCAAGAACCGATGAAAATGTCGATAGAATATGGAATCTTGTGCGTTCAGATCGTCGGTTGACGACAATAATGATCGGGGAAGCGTTAAATTTGAATCACACCATTGTTCATCAGATTTTGGCTAACGAATTGGGGATGAGAAAAATCTGCGTAAAAATGGTTCCAAAAAACATTTCGCAGGTACAACAAGACATCAGGAGAGAAAGGTGTCTTGACTTTTGGAATCGATTGTAAATGATCCCCATTCTATGGAACGTGTCATTTCTGGTGATGAGACTTGGGTGTTTGAGTACGACCCGGAAACCAAGCGCCAAAGCATGGAATGGCATACTTCAAACTCTCCAAGAACCAAGAAAGCAAGAATGGGGAAGTCGAAGATCAAATGCATACTGATTTGCTTTTTTGATAGCCAGCGAATTGTCAACAAAGAGTTTGTGCTTCCAGGTCGAACAGTAAATCAACACTTTTCCAGGGACGTTCTTGAAAACATTCGAAAAAGGGCCATGCGTATGAAACCAAAAATCAAAACTGGATGTTGCATCATGACTGTGTGCCAAAGCCATTTCAGAAAACGAGTTTTTAGTCAATGAAAACATTCCTGTATCTCCTCAGCCTCCTTATTCTCCTGACTTGAGTCCCTGTGACTTTGTTCTCTTCCCGAGATTGAAAAATCACCTCAAGGTACGAATTTTGGGACCATAGAAAACATTCAAATGGTTGTAACCGACCTGGTGAAGGCTATTAATGTATATGAGTTCCAGTACTCCTATGAGGAATGGAAGTTTCCATTCATCATAGAATGAAAGTCTCCAGCGCTGTGTGGCTGGAGACGGAATTTTGAAGGAGACAATACTGAATTGTAATTATATTCGAATAAAAAAAATTTTATTCTCATTACTTAATTTACACATCTCGTAGATCAGGAGCATTCTGACACACACTGGTCTATTCAGACCAGAATATCAACCAAACTCTTATTAAACTATAGGAAAGTTTTGCATTTTACGGCTCATAAAAGTAACATGTTCAGATTTCCAAAATTTTCGGTAGTATAAAAAATCCTGAAAAAACTGAAAAACGCTATTTTGGAATTTTTCATATAACTTACAAATGGCAGGATCTAGACAAAACACTTCTAGAAACAGATGAATGATATTCTTAGAGTTACAACACTCTAAAATTCACGCTTATAAACTCACAGGTGTGTATGGAGCACTCTATACGGTGGATTCATGATAATTCGTACACCTTGCTCCGTTATTTTTAGAGATACAAAAAAAATACATGAGAAACTTTTTTCTTAATTTCAGCATGTGCTGATAGAAAATAAATGAAAGAAATATGTAACAACTGTTTAATTAAGAATATTTGTTTTAATTGACCACCCTCAATTTTATTATTTCCTAAAATCTGCTTGTTCTTCTAAAATCTTCTGAATACAAAGATATTATGTAAGTCTTACTGTATTCCACAAGTTTTTGAAATAATACTCATTCATTTAATTAGCACTCAGCAATGGCATAATTTGTTGTGGATAGTTTCTAATCAAAACTACCTACTGTGACATATTCTACCAGCAAAACATCGGTGGACTGTTGGTTGCTTTTACGAGATTATTACAATCAAAATGTGTGAAGCCAGCAAGGTAAAATACGGCAAAATACTAGAATATTCTCGGCGATTCGAAAGCAGCTAGAAGATTGTTCCAGAGACTTCGAATGGTGTATATAAGCCCGACAGAGAGCCCCAATAGTCAGTTTTGAATTGGAACTTAGTCCAGTGAAGATCCAAGTGATATACCAGGTGATATTTACACCGCGATATTTAGTAGCGATATTTTGAGCGTGATTTTAAGTTGATAGTTGTGTAATTAACGTGATCAAATTAATTGTAATCATAACATAGTATAAAACAAAGTCGCTTCCCGCTGTCTGTCCCTATGTATGCTTAGATCTTTAAAACTACGCAACGGATTTTGATGCGGTTTTTTTTAATAGATAGAGTGATTCAAGAGGAAGGTTTATATGTATAATACATGCATAATATAGTAGGGAAACACTGATAATTTTAGAGGTTTCTAATGTGATGTCGTAAATAAACACATTTTTTTTGCGCTTACATTGCAAACGCTGGCTGAACCCTACAAGATAGATCAAAATAATGTACCACAGTATTGTACACCTTAAAAATATCTACAAAAAAGTCCGCGTGCACCCGTGCGAAGCCGGGGCGGGTCGCTAGTTAAACAATAAACGCTTTTACCAAGTAAAAAGTGTTACGCTACTTTACTCCAAAACTACCGCCATTACTAACTAATTAATAATACATATTTGTGTATTTTGCGACATATTAATTTTATTAGAATAGACAATAAAGTAAAATTATAGATTAAAAGATGCACCTGTAAAATTATAGATTAAAAGAGTGACAATTTATTTAAATGTTTTTTGTCGTAGCTACCTCAATCACTTTAGGTACATATTTACATATATGTACAGTGTGTGTCCTTTAAGACCCTGTCCCACCCTCCTACTTTGGAGAGGGTTAACCGATTTTCATTTTGTTTTGATAGTACTCGTATAGTACTCCAAAAATTGTCTTTAACTATGTAAATAATTTCAAAATTTGGTCAGTCTGACGGCTTTTTCTGATCGGCTATTGGGTGTGGAGAACAGGGATTGACTATTTGGCAATTTTTCTTCAAAAACATAAATAGTGACTTCGATTCAGCCTTGTTTCAAATTCGCCTGTACATAATTTTATATCAATACCTTATACAGGGCTGGGTATGTAACACAAATGAAACATTTTCAAAAAATGGTATTTTTGTTTGGGTATGTACATTTATATTTATGGTGCAAATTGTGTACGAAGTTATTCCCGTCAAAAAAGAACTTTAAGAATAACGGTTAATAACAAGTTTTCATGAATCTGCCTTATACACATACTATGATATACCACGATGTTGCACATTGGGTAATATATAAAGAAAATAACCAAAATTTTACCATTCAAAAATTTTCCCTATAATTTTCTTTAATATATAAAGAAAATAACCAAATGTATTTTAAATGACCGTTTCCTGTGTTTTATATTTTTATCAGAAAGTTAGTTTTTCATCTACACAATGAAGGAATGAATACAAACAAATTTTCAAGTACCTCAAAATTGACTATAAAGTTAGTAGGTATTTAATATTCGCTTTGGAAATTACATCATCAAATTCCGAAAGTAAAACAAGCAAGAGGTACTACGTAACCAACTGCCAATAGCAGATGTGCAGTTAATTTTCAATATCGTCATATCACGCTTCACAAAGTTCATCTGGAGAATTTAGCAAACCGGAACATATAGATCTGTAGTGTTTCTGATAATACAGTTTGCAGCTGAATGATATTAAATTTAGAACTGCAATAGAGTAATTTTACTCACGAAAAAACACGCTATTTTAAAAACTGTGCCGCGCTTCGACAGATGCACAAACAAATACTAGAACGTTTAAAATTCTGAAAGCGTTGTTAGTAGCAATACAAAATTCAAAATAATTTTATTTGTCCATAGGAAAATGTTTTGTAATAATTAGGGTTCCGAACGTGTGCTGTAGCGCAGGGCCGGACTCCGTCGTGTTGTTGACAGAAGATGACATGAGAGATCAAAAAAGCAATGACTAAAGCAGTAAAAATGTGTTAATATAATGTATGAAGTAGAATAAAATATAAGGAAAATATTACAAATAATGTATTATTAAAAATGCAAAATTTTATGTATTCTGCATCGCAATCGCATATTTTGTCCCTGAATTTAGCACAACGGCTCTGATTTACTGTACAATTTGAAATAACCAATCACGCATCTTTCTATTCATCTATTAATTCTTTATCCTTATCATCAATAATCCGTAAATATTCATCCCTAACAGTAACAAGTTGGAGTTAAAACTACAAAGCAAAGTAACGTCCATTATTTGAGTAGGTATATAAACATATGACGATCACATTGTGTTTTATTTGTTTACTTGTTTTACTTTACATCCACGAACATAGTGAAATGATTGGGGGTTCCATTTTTTTTAATATTAACTGTGAAAAGTTTCATATAGGTTATCTCATCACATACCTACTTGAATATGTTTGTAGTTCCATGGTAAAACATGTTTAATACGACACGTGCCGTAATTCTGCAAAATAACAGTTATACCACTTAATAATTATTTATAATATTAGAATGCACAAAACCGATGTTTGTTTTAGACTTATACACAACCAATACTTCTTACTGTGAGTAAGTATTGAGTATTCTTACTGAGTTGTAGTCACATTTCTGCACTTCAAAGCAAATTCCGGATTAATCTTTGTTCGTTCACTTATATAATTACAAAAAACGTGGATGTATTTTTTTTTGATTGAATTGCATCTTGTATATTATATAAATATATATATTTCAATTTCTAGTAATTTATTTAGGTACATGAAAGAGCATTCTGTATATGAGTTTCGTACTTCATGGCATTCTGTACCTGAAATTGACACTTCTGCTCTGATTCGCTGTACAATTTGGAATAACCAATTAGGCAGCCCTAGGTGTGAAATACATAATGAAATAAAGAATGCCATAAAGCTTCCCGGACCCTACTAATAATATAGAAATTAATATTTTCTTGTTATATAGCTTAGTGAGAAGCAAAAGTCTGATATATTGTGTATGTAAAAGATGATTATGATTTTTATTATATCAAATTTTCACTAGCATTGTCTCTAGTGCTTGAATTATTACCGAATAATTTTTCGTCTTCAATGGTGTGAAAATTTTCCTACAACATTCGAGACTGAGAAAAAAATTACTGTAATTAATTGAAGCACATGGGAGATTCGGTAAGAAAATTTCACATCTAAATATAATTAAGAAATTTTGATAGCTTTTTGACGTTTTTATTATAGAATACAATATATAACAAAATTACGAAGTGGGTTAGGGATGCTGATAGCAAAGTTTCATACTACGTGTCGTTTATTGCATATTTTAGTTATCATTATTTTATATCAATTTGTAGTTGGTACAACACAAAATATATTTTTTTGAGCATTCGATTGGTTTCGAGCAAGAAGACTAGAACTAAGGAGACCTAACTCGTTCGGTATCTAGGGATCAAATCTGTCCGCCTCCAGGAGGCGCTGTAAACAGTAATGTACTCGCGTCACGTGATGAGCAGCGGTCAGCGGTCCACATGTGAATGTTTATGATAGAAAACCATGCTATGGTTTTATATGACGTTTATCATTATGCTGTCAAAGCGGGTGCTTACATGCCGTTTGGCTTTAACAAAAATATATACAAAAATAAATATGGTTCAAAAGTGCTGTGTTGCATTGTGTGATTTAAGAAGCGGTCCGAATAACCGGACATTATTTCAAATTACTGATGTATGTATGAAACGAAATATTTTCCTTTGTTGTATTGTTAACGTTGAAGCACGTAACATGAAATATTTTGAGTACATTTTCATATTGATCATTGCAAAGACATTACTTGTGTAGATTCAATATAATATTCAACAACAACAAATTAACGAAAAATATCGAGAGTCTGTCAAATGTATTCGCACCACGGACATTCACACGGACTCTAACCTCTAATGCACACAGATTAGTACAGAACCACGGTATACGTATATATATCTGTTTATATACCGTAGCAACCAGAGTACACAACTGTTTACAGCGCCTCTGGAGGCGGACATATTCGAGCCCGTCGCGTTATACAGCGAAAAGCCGCAGTTCGGTCTCCTTAGTTCTAGACTTCTTGGTTTCGAGATATAGGTCCATATGTCCATATACCTACCTAAAATATTTAATAAGTATGTTTATCCGCATATATATTAATATACATAAGCAAGTATCTATCCGGCATATACCGGATGGGGACTTTATCTAAAACAAACTCGCCAGAAGTTCAGGGAAAATATTTGGGGGAAATGTAAAAACACTAAAAACACGTCGATTGAATTTTTTGTGGGCTTCATACTCGTAGCAAAAAAAAATTCAACCACATTAAAGAAACAATATATTACCCAACTGGGGTCTGGAAATGTATGTCATAACGTTGGATCGGCACTATAAAACTAAATACATATAAATAAATACAATTAAAATACAAACCATATTTTCTAAGGGTCTTCTAAATTATATACGCGTGTATTATTTGCCCCTGCATACGTACGCCACTGAACGATTCTGACAATTTGCCGGGATTCGCGTATGCGCGGTAGTACGCCGGTCCCGTATGTGAGCACTCAATGGTTAAATGCAGTGTACCATGCGTGAGAGCAAACTGTCCGAATCCTACACCCAACTTAATTTTTTTAGATGGGATGATGCCATGTGTGGAACGTTGTTGGAAAGATCTTGTAAAAGGACTTGGCTGTGCTTTAACTTTGATTGGCTGTGCAATTTTTGTATTTTATTTTTACTGGTAAATTTTAATTAAAAAAAAGTGTTAAATGTCCTAAATTAAAAAACAAAAAAAGTGGCTGATTTGGCAAAAAAAAAACAAATATATTCTTGACCTTCTAAATCCCTTAAAGGGATAATCCCCCGAATTTTTATTTATAACGCCATGATAGTTACTGCCTGTGGAATGTCGTTGGAATGCTTTTTTAAAATACCATTGCTCACATGTTTTTTTGTTTCAATTTTATGTAAAAGGAAGTATTTTTAGAAAGGTGATTGTGAACAAAGAAGGTAGTTCATAAAATGTACAGGGGTAAAATTATTAGGTAAGATTAATTAAGATTTTTGTCTTGAAAAAGCACTGCAAGTAGTTCAAAGTCAAGATTATTTATTATTATTTTAACAGTAATTGCTCAAAATGCGCACCATTTACTTGTTGGCAAATGGTGGTAAAATTGGTAAATTCATTTTTTTTCAAATGTCTTCTTAAAACGTGTGGTGTTAATAAGCGAATTTCTTGTCTGATCATGTTTTCTAGGTCTTCAATGTCTCTAGGTTTTGTAGCATACCTACACATTGCTTTTTAACTACATTTTATGAACTTCTCTCTTTTTTCGAAATCACCGTCCTAAATATACATTTTTTTACTTCAAATTTGTAACAAAAAAACATGTGCTCACTTTTACTTTTGAAAGAGCATTCCAACCACATTTCACAGGCAGTAACTATTATCACTACATTATAAAAAAATTGGAACTGGTTTTACCCTTTTAAGCATACAATCAAATTGTGGATAAATTTGAAGGCCTGCCGATATTTTTCTATTTACTTGTAAGACGTTGATCTAATTTCTTTTAAATTAAATCATATGTGTTCAAATAAAATTAAAAAGAAAATGGATAATTAATTTTCTTTTTACAATAGCTTTTCAATAGGATGCCACAGGTGTATTTGTCCCATTAAAAAAATAAGTGGTGTGATGTGGATTGAAAACCCACAATAAGTCTCAATCGACATATTTTTGTATTTTTCTCAAATATTTTATTTCTGAACTTATAGCAAGTTTTTTCCAGTTAAAGTGTATATTAATATATACCATATGTATAGAGATATCCAAAAAAAACGTCATCAAAGTTGGCCGAGAAAAAAAAAAAAACGTATTTCTATTCTTAATCGAATTTATAACCTTATTTACTTGTCAAGACTGGTACATCATATGACAGCCATTGTTTATTTTACAAATTGTGACAGTCACTTGTCAAAAGTTTGACATAACCGAAAAGCTTAGACGTGACCGCTATTTCCATCTCTCACGTTCATAGCCAGAGTTGACGTTTTTTTGGATGTCTCCATATATTAGTGTATGTATTAATATTAATAGAGTCAACACATAATAAAGTCAATGCAATATCATTTTACATAGTATATTTATGAAAAAATACTGTTATTAACTTCTCCATAAGTCTAACTATTATAGTTAGACTTATGGAGACAGACAATTTTACATTTTTCTTAGATAACAGGCAATTATTAGACATCATATTACATATTATGAAGACATAACCATCTCTTAATATCCCATCAACTGTTTTAATACATTTAAGAACATTTTTATTGGTATCTAATTAAAAATGATTAACTGAAAGTACCCAGGAGTTCAACATGTATATTTTATTTTAAACTAGCGACCCGCCCCGGCTTCGCCCGGTTTACGACATCACATTAGAAACCTCTAAAATTATCAGTGTTTCTCTACTATATTATGCATGTATTATACATATAAACCTTCCTCTTGAATCACTCTATCTATTAAAAAAAAAACCGCATTAAAATCCGTTGCGTAGTTTTAAAGATCTAAGCATACATAAGTAGGGACAGACAGCGGGAAGCGACCTTGTTTTATACTATGTTACATGTAATATAAAAGTAGCGATCTGTGTTAACAATGTATATTCAGCTGCTGTAACAATAAGTTGAAAGGAAAATTAACCTATAATTTAAATGTATTCATCGCACGTAAGTGTTCACAATATGCTAGTGAAGCAGTTAAACAAAACATGCAATCATTTAAAACTGTAGAGCTGAATTGAAGCGTGTTGCAGCTTTTTCAGCCTGGTTGGCGTTTACAATTGCGTATTGAGGATAGAGAATCGTTACTATTACTAGAAACCAGATAATGAAGTGTTTAGCTAATCGACGTACATGGTACATACATGGATAACAGATTTCCAGTTTATATATTGGAAAATGTTGATCGTGGTAGAAAAAAGAGAACATCGAATACCAGTCTTCCATAAATACAATTTTTGAAGATAAAGTTTTATATTTATATGTAAAAAACTTCATGAAATAATATAACAAAATCTTTTACTGTGCGCACTATTTCATCGTTTACAGTATCACAACTAGGGTCCAGAAAGTATACTATAACCGCTATAGTACTGCATAGTGCGTTGTAACATTGCAACACACTGTACTACGTCGGTTGATAATTAAACTATAAATAAATAATGATATAATAATAAAGCCTGTTTAGTCATAGAGCATAGTGAGCATTCTGTTATTCTAATTAGTCGTAGCTCGATGCACTGCGAACGAACAGAAGAACGCCGAGTTTAAAATGATTTTATGTGTCGTGAGTGCCTAATTAATAAACGTCTCTACATAGATATGGAACGGTCATTTTCCTTCTACAACCATATGTGCAGGCCAAATCGCTCATGTGTAACGAGAAACGAGAACAAATGCAGAAAAACTACTGGTTGTAACAACGTACGCTCAAGCACTGAAGACAGTCGATGTTTCTGAATGACCCAAGCGATAGGTATGTCCATTATTAACATCTTTTTACGTCTTTTGATCTCTCTGCATTGTTGGTTCTTTTCAGTGCACACTTTTCGGACCCTAGTCACTAACACAATATATGGGAGGAGACATTCACTATGGTACTCCCATTGATTTCTACACACAATCGCACTGGTCTCGTGGAAATAAACAACCTTTAGTAAAATTAGTATTTATATAGAGACATCCAAGAAAAACGTCATCAAAGTCGGCCAAGAAAAAAAAAGACGTATTTCTATTCTTAATCGAATTTATAATCTTATTTACTTGTCAAGACTGTCACATCATATGACAGCCATTGTTTATTTTACAAATTGTGACAGTCACTCGTCAAAAGTTTGACATAACCGAAAAGCTTAGACATGACCGCTATTTCCATCTCTCTCGTTCATAGCCAGAGTTGATTACGGTTTTTTTGGATGTCTGTATACTAAAGTTTTCAAAAAAGTTAGTCTGATTAAGTCATTTTGTATTGCTTATAAAGCCAAGCAACGTTTGTTTAAAACATTTTTAATAAGTATACCTGATGAGTACTTATAGGCTGTAAACTAAAAGCGGGGACACCCGATATAAGTCTACTGACCGTCAGTAGAATTAGTATTATCCTGACAACCTTTCAATTTTGACTCAATAGATCTTCTATGAATTTGGGCGATCGTTTTTTTATAAATTGTTACTATGTGAATTATTTCTGAGTTCCAGTGACTTATTAAAGACTCTAAGTCGCGGAGCGTAACAGGACCGCATCAGGGGGAACACAGCATTGTATGTGAAATAGTCTATACAAACCATGAAACTAATAATTTAAAATAAGGAATTTCAGTACCGGTTCGCACAACACGGCGAATTATAGACTGTCCTCGTCTGACATACGAGAGGCCCTAAATGAGTGGTGTTGTGCGCTTGCAATAACATATCATTCATAATATCACATCGCAATAAAACCAGTTTAGAATCACGTCCCATCGAGAATACCCGCGCTAAAGCATTTCGTCTTCTGTAGATATATACCTAGTCTTTCGTTATGCTTATCAGTGTCATTGTGATTTATAGGCCAGTCAAATTGTCGAAAATACCTCGTTTTTTGCCAAAACTTAGTTCAGTAAACAAAGATATGTAAAAACTATAATAGTACAAGACCTGATGAAAGACCAGAGTATTCGCGCAGATATACGATATATTAATAACAACTACAGTATCTTAATTAATGCTATACAAAAATTGGAAACACATGTATTATCGTTATGTGACTATTTTGAAATCCTCCATGATATTCAAAACATGATTAATGCTGCTACCACAAATTCTGTCAGCTCTACGATAAAAGACAAATTGCTTCAAGTCTTTCAGAAGAATCCCGGATACCATATAGATAGAAAATACATGCAACTATCTAGATGTCACCTATCAAGAGTTGCCTTCCAACATTGTGCAAAACATGGTCATGCATCAACAACTTTGCATACTGTCCGGTGTCATCAGAAGATATTGAACTCTCATTGCCATTACATAAATTAATATTAAGTGACAGGCGTCGAAATTTTATAAGCACCTAATTTCTATATAACACCCCCATTCTGAGGATGACTAACCGACATAAAAATGTAATGGATAAGTTGCTTTGTTATGTAAGATATTATTTAGTACTGACACGCCGAAATAAATAAATTACTTATTTAACGACGTCAGCTCTGTGCACGCGGTAAAATTGTGGAATGAAATCCGAACCTGTTCATGTGCGCCATTTAAAGTCTTTACTTATTTTATTATGCATGATTTTGCCACGCCACAGAAATGTTCTGGTCCGGTTAGGGCCTGGTCTGGTTTGGTCTGGTCTGGGTAGTTTATCAGCCTTTTGATTTCTTTTATCTCCTTTGTGACACAAATGACCCAAAGGGGACACAAGGTACCCAGATCAAAATAACTTTCTTTTGGTTTCCTAGCTGTTCTAACGCCTCCATGTAGTCTATACGAATATACTAATTTTGATGTAATTTACATGGAGCTGATTGCTATCAGCGCTGATTGACTATCAGGAAATATGGAAATTTACTTATTCTCAGTTACCTGCTTTATTGTTTCCATAGCACAGTATTGGGTTGTAGCACTTCAACCTGAAGCAATGTTGCATATTTTCCTAGACTTAACGAGATATTTGGATTAGGTCTACATATCGAAAGAAACTTAAATCATACTGAATTACATGAGGAAACGTGCACTTGTTAATACAATATATAGTAACATAATGACGCCTTTTTTATAGATTCACCTCACTACATAACCATTTTCAAAGAACAATGTTAAAAAAATGCTTTCTTGGCCCCTCAAGACAAAAGCATGAAGCTAGTATTTTTATATTAATTTTTGGGTGCTAAATATTTTTAGCACCCAAAGCATTTTAGCATTTATTCATTTTGCCCAAAAAATGACGGGAACATCCTCTAACCAACCCCTGTATGGGGGTGAAAAAGAGATAAATGGTTTGTTTGTGCAATTTATTATTTGTGTACTAGTTTGAATAATATGTTTTATTTTTTATTGAAACAACTTTAATCAACTTTAATTAACACTTAGCTTTTTGTTGAAAGGTGTAACTTGGCGCTTTTTCGACAACTTTGTACTGAAATTAATCTCGCAAATGAAATGACTTCTTAGGTATATATAAGAGATGCTTAACCAACTATAAAATAAATCATTAGATCTAAAATTGTTAATGCTCATTTCATATAATTATTCAAACTAGTATACAAATAATAAATTGCACAAACAAACGATTTATCCCTTTTTTCACTCCCATACAGAAGTTGGTTAGATGGTATTCCTGACATTTTTGGGCAAAATAAATAAATGATTCGCATTCAGTACCCACAGATTAGTACAAAAATACTAGTTTCATGCTTTTGTCTTGAGGGGCCAAAAAAAAGCCATTTTTTTAACATTGTTCTTTAAACTTACAAATATTGAGATTTGTTACGTGGAAAGAATATTTAAATACACATAAAAATATCCTCAGCGGAAGGATACTGCGTTACACTTTTTATTACCGTTTTACAGTTTTCGTTCTCTATAGCTACCATATCATCCTCTCAACAGTTTGAGTATTAAATTATATTATAGTGTTTATACATAGCAGCGCTATCAATATCATTTTTATAAAGCTCTAATACTAGTTCGGCAAGCTAGAAATGTTCCGTAACGTTCAATTCGTATTACGTAATAAATACCAACACCCGTAAAGTATTTATACTCTAGCGTTCTACGTAAGATTTTGTAAAGATCACTTAAGTGAATAAAAGTGCGAACTCTCGAGCGGCACGCCATAAACACACCCAATAAATAACTTAAACGCCGGCCAAGGTAAAGGTATATTCGACAAGTTCACTTACATCACGAACGTTCCTCAAATAAACTGAGGAGCTTTACGTGGCGGGGAGTAAAATACTTTAAGCTTTAATAACCCCCTTTTCATGGAAGTTGTAATGGATTTCGCTTTTTTTTTTTAGTTTATTTTAGTAAAAGGATACGGGGTTAAAGCCGATTCTGTAAACCTTCTTTTTTATTCCGGCTTCAACGTTTTTGAGAGCTGAAAAAGCTTTTATGGGTATGATTTCAAGGTAGCACGTGTCTACTGTTTATCAACACACATATAGGCTTTGTCGGGTATTAACGAGAACGTAATGTGTTTGTGTAATACCGTCCGATTCGAAATATCGTCCAGTTTTGAAAATTATGCTTTATCACTTACACTCCATAATCCAATTAGGTTATTCATTTTCCATAACACTTTCTTAGTCACTATCCCGAATTGTATTTATCCCGAATTATCACTTATTTAGGTACAATGACGAGGTCTGGAACTGATTAGATTTTGAGCTTAATCTGGGGTTAAGTTAACCGATACACTTTTTCTTTGCGTACAGATAACTATTCGAAATAGGTCAAATACATTTTTTAACGTTAATTTTAGTAATTCCTACTTTTTTCGAAATAAAGGGTCATAAAGGTCATATAGGTCTTAAAGGTAATACTGGTCATACAGGTTATATTGGTCATAATATTATGATCATATTATAATAAAGGTCTTATTGATAATAAAGACGATACAGGTCAAAAACATCACATGTCACAAATGTCACGAAGTTCATAAAGATCATAAAGCTAGCATTAGTCATAAACGCCTTATAGATCACAGAGGTCTAATAAGTCATAAAGGTCATATATTTTATTGAGATGATACAAGGTTCTAAAAGTCGTAAAGGTTATGTCCAAATTTAACACTTTTAAAAATATAAACTAATGATTTTAGAGATTTTGTCTAATTAATAATGGAAAAATTAGATGTAGAAGTAGTGATTTCAGTGACTTAGGCAGCAGTTTCAAGTGAATTACCCACTGGCAAAATAAGCGCATGTTTGCAATATCTCGTATTTTATATACTAAATATTATCTATGACTGCTCAAAACTGAACATGATATGCATACATCGGACATCGGCCTAATACATATAGTGTAAATAACTTATGTTTATCCACTGGAAAATGTAATTCACAAAATTCTGACGGCAATTCGAAGATGTAGAGGATGGACTGAGACGGGCAGTTGCTGGTAAAAACCCTATCCTGACAGACATTAAGACCTACCCAACAAGTCCTCAGCGTTTGGTAGATGTACCATCCCTTCAATCCTTTTCCAGCCTCGTGAGCCTCTCCTCTACAGTTACGCTGAGTTTTGCATGATCGGCCCTCTGTTGGGCGAGATTCAATTGATAATAATACTGCCAAATAATTCCTGTGAGGCGCCAGAACTCGCTTTGGTCCTTTGACAACTCAGGTACGCCTGCAGGCCACACCTTCATCAACCGCTCATCAAGCAACACTAGTTCCGCCCCTGTTGTAGGACCACAGTGACTTCCCACCACGATGCTGGAACAAATTTGTTACCCCTCCAGGCGCTGCGAAGCGAGGTCGCTTCTTAAGGCAGAGGGAGTGTCCGTCGTGCCCCAACGCACCTAGATGCCCAGATTTACCCTACAAGATTCCTCAACTAACGTATTTCCGCTGCTGAGTATATTAAATTTCTCTTTATCTGTCACGTACAGCCGCAAAGGATATATTCTTAAAGTCAGACTTTTTCTACACTTGTTCAATGGCGGAGAATAAAAGTTTCCTTCTGTGAAAACCTGTGTTTCTCTTCTGCTCCGGCATCTCTCAAGAACCAAAAACATAACTCGCACTTGACTTAAAAAAGTATAGGTAATCTTGTAACGGTATTTATTTTAAATCCCGTCACATTCTTATTTTTATGTCATTAATTGGTAAAATCACACCTCAACCAGTTGACCCCTAAGTGAAACGAACGCACCTCGCAGAATGTTAAACGAACGCAACTAATAACTAATGCCGTTCTACGATATCAGTGGTGACCGGTTGACAGATATTCGATAATTTTTTGTGTTATTGGAAACTAATAAATACGGATCGACTGAAGGAGCGTCCCTTCTTCTTGACCTATCTTCTTAACTTAGCGGTTGTGATGAGCGAGACTTCAGTTTAGTCCACGTGTGGTAAGTGGAGCAATTCATTAATTAAATTTGTTTAAATCTTTGCAATCACTTTTGCATTTAATGTTTGCTGCTTAATTTATCTATTCTAATATTACAGTTATCGTTGCTGAATGCGTATTTTTGCATTCCGTAAAGTATTTTTTGGTTTATTAAGGAAAATAGCACGTGTGCCCAGGATAGGTTAGATTCACCTACCCTGGAATTTATCGATCGATTCCCGTAAGGAATCGAAATTATCGTTTTGTTAGAAAGCAGACCCTGTGGTTTCTGTATGTTTTAGGTATTCCCAGCTTGGGAGAAGATAGCTGTGTGGCAAATTAAATAGAGACCCCACCAAACCTTTTCTGCAGTCAAAGGACGAGTTTTCGTGGTCGTTGACCAAATTTGATTTGACACTGAAAAAGGGGACGAACGAGCGTGGCAACCTGCACCTGCAAAATTTTGCTCGAGGTAAGTGAGTTTTAATTTTCTATTTAGTAGTAATAATTTGTTGAAACCTCACGGACCTCGAGCAATTGCCGCTCGTTCAATTTGTTATCTACAGGTGCCCACAGCTGTCGCTGTTCGTCGCTGACGAAAGTGCTAATTTTTCTTTATATTTTTCTTTAGTTTGCCGTACCGTGAAGCAGCAAGTGTTAACTGTCTGATTTTTTTTATGAATTTTCTTGAATCTTAATTGCTCTACTTAACACAAACAGTGGCGTTGCTGAAACTCGAAGTCGCAGCTTAGCTAGGGGTTTTGTTTTTGTTAACTTTTCTTTTGGGTCATATTGTTGCAAAATTTAGATTAATTAATTTACCTGAGTCCTGGAATTTAATAGTATTAATTATTCTTTGGTTTATATAACTTCAAATTAACAGATACCCACTGTTTTCGAACTCTCAGTAGAACAACACTGATTCTGTTTGTTTCACTTTTGTATGTAACAACTTCTGGACAAACGGCCATCAACCAGGGAACGAACACCTCTACCTGTGGCGTACAAGGAGGAGGAAAGTCGAACAGTCACCGCAGTACTGCTGGTAGCAACTCCAGGAACATCATCTCTACCTCCGGAAGCCACTCTCCTCTGGGCTTACGTAAGACCGTTTCTTTGTACCCTGCCGGTCCAAGTAATATTGTAAAATCAGTGCTTCAAATTTTTATTTAACCTAGTGGGTTAATTTCACAGATTGTAAAATTTTTAATTTTAATATATTTGTTATTGTTTTAATTTGGACTTTTATTCTTTCTAAGTGTATATCAAGAAAGTTTTCAAATCTTTGGTTATTTTATACTACATTTTGGTATTTTTATATAAAAATATCTGGCGCCCAAAGCCACAATCAAAGTTTTACATAACCAGGGGAACCTACCCCTTGACTGCTGTGCTGCCGGAGCTACGGTCAATAGCTTTCCTCTCAGCTTAGCCAATTGAGCTAAGGAAAGGTGTTGCAATCTAAGAACGGAATTGGCTCACCTATTTAGAAACAACGCCTACAGGGAAAAACTCGTAACTAGGGTTCAGAATTTTACCGACTGAAGTAAAGGGTGATCCAATTAGCGCTTTAGGATTTGAACATGAAATAAAACTTAAAAATTGGTCGGCAAGTAAAATGTTCTTTTTTTATTCCGAAAGAGCATCTAATTACAATTATGTTTTGAAAATAATATCGTTCAAATGTGCACCACGACTTTGTTGACAATAACGCATTCGATAAGTCCAATTTATCATTACGTTTTCATACATTTGGGCCGGTATCTCACGAATAACATTTCTGATGTTAGTTTTTAAATCCTCAACAGTTCTTGGATTGTTGGCGTAGACCTTCGACTTCACATAGCCCCATAGAAAGAAGTCACACGGAGTCAAATCACAAGATCTTGCTGGATAATTCGCATGACCATTTCTTGAAACAACCTTATCACCAAACTGCTCTTGCAATAGCGCGATGGTTTCGTTGGAGGTATGGCAAGTAGCGCCATCCTGTTGGAACCAGAATTCCTCCAGTTGGCTTTTAACAACAAGGGGAAAGAAATAATCGTGCAACATTTGTCGATAACGAACGTTTACGGTGACACGTTGTCCTTGAGCATTCTCGAAGAAATAAGGTCCAATAACACCACGGGCATGAATGGCACACCATACTGTAACTTTTGCTGGATGCAACGGAGTTGTTACATATGCATTAGGTTGCTCTACGCTCCAAATTCTGCAGTTTTGCTTATTGACATAGCCGTCTAACCAAAAATGCGCCTCTTCACTAACGATTACAGTAAGATGGAAAAATTGATCTTCAATCAGATATTCAAGCGCCCAAGCAGCAAAATCACGACGACAACGATGATCATTGGGCTTTAATTCTTGAACCAGTTGAATTTTGTGTGGATACAAACATAAATCCTTCCTTAAAATCCTCCAGGTTGATCCATAAGTAAGGCACAATTGCCGGGAAGGACGTCTAACAGACAAATTTGGATTATTTCGCACATTTTGTCTTACAGCTTCAACACTTTCTACATTTCTTACATTTCTGACACGATTCTTCCTTGGATTATCCACCAACGTAAACTCATTTTCAAATTTCTTTACAACATTGCGAATTGTTTGTTCACTTGGTCGATGATGTGGACCATAACGTGGACGTAATCTGCGCCAAATTTGCTTTACAGAGTTTTGTCTTTGATAATGAATTTTAATAATTTCACAACGTTCTTGTGGCGTTAAATGTTCCATGTTGCTTTAATAAGCTTACTGAACTGTCAAACAACAATAGTTTCGACAATTGACTTGACATGGCCTACGTTTCACTTAAAACACTAATCGGAACTTGTGAAAACGTAATGATAAATTGGACTGATCGAATGCGTTATTGTCAACAAAGTCGTGGTGCACATTTGAACGATATTATTTTCAAAACATAATTGTAATTAGATGCTCTTTCGAATAAAAAAAGAACATTTTACTTGCCGACCAATTTTTAAGTTTTATTTCATGTTCAAATCCTAAAGCGCTAATTGGATCACCCTTTATTTGAATATTCGTTCAAAATTCTGTTTGAATATTCAAATTATTCAATATTCAAATTCTGTAATATATTCGACTATTCGAATACTCGACTATTTGACTACATCGAATATTCGAATATTCGACGACTCAACTACATCGAATATTGAAATATTCAGATATTGAAATATTTGAATATACGAATAGTCAAATTAGTTTTCTAATATTTCTCTATCCAATATTGAGAATTTAAATATTCGAGGAGTGAACAGAAAAATTAAGTTTATTCTTTCTTTTTTGATAAATGAAACATCAAGATTCATGTTTAGAAATGTATTAAACGATATAATTGATATAAATAAATACCGTATAAAAGTATTGTATCGAAAACTTAGAAAAACACACTTAAAAATGTGCTAGTAGGCAATATGAAACGGTGAGAACAGAAAACTGTATATTATTTCAATTTAAAAGTGAAGTAAAACATGAGAATTAAATGTAATTTAACATAAAAGTTTTTTTTTCAAATTAAAAGTTTTTCACTTTAAGATTTTTCAGTATTTGAATATTTAAATAGTAAATAATTTTTATTCTGAAGTACTCAACTTAGAACATTTGAATATCTGAATAACTGAATATTCGAATAAATTCTGATTATTCAAATAAGTACTGATTATTTGATTATCTTTTAAAATTTTGAACTTTAGAATATTTCAATATTTAAAAATTTGAATTATTCCAATAGATTCCGAGCACGAGTAATAGCCGTAAAATGTTTCCGGGATTTACCATTGAATTTAAGCTACGTGAAACTACATTTTTCTGGAAAATAATTATCCAACATGCTCTTCACAGCGAAATAAGAAGCTTTACGCAGCAACATTTATTCGTCTTCCTTAATCGCGTTGAATACGTCAGAGAGAAAATACGAGATGTCGGCGAGAACATATCTGTAATAATGAACAGAAAGCTGCAAAGTGGCATTTACAGAAATTACTGGAAACATTTTGCCTCTTTGTTCCTCTGGGCTATACCTTTTATACTTTTATACTTATTTTTATACATATACTATACCTAAATTTTCCCTCGTGAAAATCTGAGTATACTTGTAATCTTCAGGGTCACAGCGAAACTTTAGAAATTTTTTGGTAAAAATATTGCGATTTAACAAAACGTACCTTAGTCCATAAGTTACTGGTAAACAAGATGCAGGGTGTAAAAGTTATAATGAAAGTTATTTCGATTTTGGTAAATAACTTCTTTATAATAAATATAATTTTTTTCGTAATTTTTTAACAGAAAAAGTAAACATTTTAAATATCGCTCCGAATGACCGTTTTAGATATTATATTTACGTTTAAAGTGTTCACTAACAATATATTTAAATCATGGTTGTGAGATGTACAATTAATGTTCCATTAGTAATGGGACATGGAGTAGCTGTTGATTCTCTTATTCAAAATAAGAGGACTGACTGAAACATGCTTCAACGTTCGTTTTCGAAATATAGGGTATCCTCAAAATATAACAGCAGCATAGATGTAAACACCAGTATTTGCTTATTTACTGCCTTTTAAGCGAAAGATCTATGATAAAGCTATGTCTATTTCTCTCTAGTTTTAAGACTGAATATTGATTTTTATTTACAGTTTACAATTTACACTACTGGCAAAACTGGCATTCCCTAAATAACTTGGGAGCTGGAAGAAATGTCATTTTCTCTCTTGGTAAGACAAAAGAAAGGATCTTGAGACGAAATTCCGGTTTTTTTAATTCTGTTCCTTTTTGTTTCCGTTGACTGAGCTCAATAGTCATCATCTGCATTTAAGAGCACCTATTTATTATGGATTTTTGTTAATATTCAGTCTCGTCAAATATATCTACAAAAATAAAACTACGTACATACCACACACCATGACAAAGGTAGGGAGAATACTTCATATATTTATATAGGCTGCTATAAACTGATAAGTTCATCGCTAATATCTGTATGTTCGCTTCTAGGTTATTGTTTTTGCTCGCTTCTTCTTTCTATTGTTTTTGCACCTTGCGGGCCTAGCTTGATACTCAAGACCTGCTGCCACACTAGCTACCAGCCTACTACAACTGCTACCAGACCTCTGGCACTCATAGATCCATGGACCAGGATCATGATTAGGTCATTTCTAAGCTATTTATTTGTAAAATCCAATGCCTTCATTTAGTGACTCTATACCGATAATTAAATTGGTCTTATATCTTGGCCTATATTACGGTATCCGATCTTGTCATCAGAGCTATAGTCTTATACTGCTATCTAAAATAGGGGCGTTTTATTTAAATATCTTAGATATATAAATGGTAAAAGAACTTGCTTGTGAAAAGAGCTTTCTCTTAGAACTTATAAAATATCCATTACTACGGCGCCGGCCAGCCAGCATGGCTCGTCATATTAATAATTACCCTGGTACTGGCCATAAGTACGACCAGACACGCTTCCTAAGCTATAGAAGAATTCAATCCAGTTAGCTTATTTATGAATATTTAGGTTTTTCAATATCATTTAATACTGAACTGGGGTCATATACCTGTAATTTGGTTTCTTTTTAAACCTTGCGGTAGGTATAACAGGGTGGGCCATTTTAATCTATGCACCTAAATATTTCACTAGGAGAACTTACTTCAAAAGAACTTACTGTTGCCTCTAACCCTACTTTAACGTTACCCAGAAACAACGACGTGGACGTAGTAAGAATTGTTTCCTTTGGGGTGCTTGATTACCGTGAGTCCAGTTCAAGGTCAAATAAAAGTCACCGTCACTTTTTTTCGATTTGGAGCTTCCTCGTGAAATATTTAGGTGCATAGATTAAAATGGCCCACCCTGTATACTAAAAACGGATCAGATCATTACAAAACACCTTGTAATCTCTGCTGGTACCGCTATAAGTCAAACGCATATGTAGATAGCATAGC
>JAPWTK010001285.1:0-62618 GCA_029963805.1 Aromia moschata
TCTATTCACACAAGCAAAATAAAATAAATACCACAAAATTACTAGGATATACAAACATATGTATGTATCTGCAGATAATATTTTACATTTTTATTTGCAGTATTTTTTTAAATTAATATCAAGTAATATTTTTAGCATTTTTAATCTGTTTACATTTTATATACACGTACACATCTACATTGTATTCTAGGTAAAGAAAAAGGTCAATCATTCCACTGACATAGACCATTATAAAAAACACTAATTGAGTCAATGTCTAAATGTAATAATTCTAGAATTGTAACTGTCATCAAGTTTTTGTTTGTTTTTAAATGTTCTTTTACAATTGTAGCTCCTGAAGAAGTCTAAGTAAATTGGACGAAACGTCGGCAAAAAAAATAGTTCTTTATTTGATCAACATCCCTAAGAATCATCCCTTTGTCAAAATATAGTAAGGATAGTTGAGTTTTGAATTTTTAAATGGTTTTGGTTCAACATGGTTGAAATTTTTCGTGTCTAGTATTTTTTTTAAGTGTCTCCATTAGTCATCTGGATACTCTAAAGATTTCCCTTTAAATTCCTAAGAACTTGAAAGGATCCTTCAAAAAGTGTCAGAATATATTCTAAAGCACTACCTACCAACGTCTGTTAATGATTTCTTTCTTTTCCTTAGATGTTAAATCCGCACAAAATCAAGAAAAAAATACCATGGGATACCATGAGTCCAGAGATGTTTAGACATAAAATCAGAAGAACTCGATATTAAAGAGGAGGAAGATGAATGTGACAGGCAATTTTTATATTTAATAGTATTAAATTTATTTTAATTTTAAAGTAAAATGTCACAATAAATCATTTGAGACATTTAAAACTATTTTTTTTTGTCAAAAAGAAAACTGGTAACGCATTAGCTGTTGGTTGTTTATTTGAGTGTTTATTTAGGTGTTAATTTGCATAGTTGTAAGCGAGACAACAAACAAAACTAATGAATACGCTCTACTTTTTTATGGTAACAAACGGTCACAGTGGGTCCATTCGAGCCGGATTAATTACATATGGTCTAATCCAGACGGATTAATTACCGGTATCGCGAAAAGTTAGTGTTGTGTTGAGAACGAAGATACCGCACCCGATCTGTCCAGTCAAGCAGCGGGAGGTGGAAACGAGAGCCATTATTTATTCACGCCGTTCAGCCGCTGACGAATTGTGTTGGGCAACAAAGATTTCAAGTGGTGAACTATTCCTGTCGTTCCACATATGTATTTCAAACTTGTATTATTATAGGCGTCAGAATTGAAGATGCCAGCGCCAGTGGGAAAATTGCGAACTAATTATTCTGCCATTAGTTGCGTGTTCTTACGTTGTTTTTAATGTATTTTATATTCAATTTGTCACTTTTAATTTATGATTTGTGTAGTACTTTATTATTTACTACCTAAAAACACCTTTTGTGATAATATATATGAATGTTTATCGTTTACAAGTTGTTGGTATAATAATTGTAGTGGTTTTCTTTTGATTTTTAGATTGATAGAAGATACCTATGGAAGGTACATTTTTAGGTTGGATCGGTTTATTTTGAAAAATTTTAATAATCTGCTTTAAAGGTATACATGTGTTTTTTTACAAAATTGTTTAATATTTTAATTGAATACATTTTTAAGTGGAATAGCAGAAATTAGATTAAGCATCTAAAAATATTATATGGAATAGTTCGATGGCACTGTAAATTAAAAGTGTGTTAATGAGGGTGAACATGTTCTAATGCAGGCTCTTCATGAATTATGAATTTGAAGGTACTGCAGTTTTTTCAGGATCTTCCGCTTTTTGAATCCTTAGCTGAAACTGACAGTAGTAATTCACACTGAACCCCTCTTAAGTCGCCAAATCCGTGCATCACTACCTCGCTTAAGTAGCGAAATTTTGCCTCTTAAGTCGCGATCATAACCTCAATTTTTTTGTGTTTTAACTGCAAAAAGAAATATTTAAAGATATACCACAGCACTTGTTATAACGAAAAATGAGCCAACTGAACGAAAAATCAATATACCCAGTCGTGCGTGACAAAGTTTAATTTTCCACTTGAATGAATATTTCTAAAGATTAAATATTTTTAAAAGACACCTAACCTATTTTAAATCAATAAATGTATTACACAATCATTTTTTTCAATAAAAATTGTACATATTCATGCGAGAATCCAATTTCCAAACGTAGTTCTAAAACTTTTACAGGCGGCGACTAAACCGGGACGGTTTCGCGACCTAATAGGGGGAAACGTGGTGAAATAACAGAGGATGTGAATTAAGCGAAGGTGAAATAAAAGGGGTTCGGGAGTGTATAAATATCTCTATATTAACCTTAAAAATCCTAAAACTTACATCGATAAAAGTAATCCTCCTCAGGTACATGCAGAGAACAGACTCATAAATTTACTGGACGGGTTTTCCTATCGTCAGTTTTAATATCCAAGCCTTGCATCTATACGTTCCTTTTGACCAAATTTATTTACCAATTCGAATTGCAGATAATCCCAAATACTCGAATATTCAAATACATATATCCAAATATTTCAGTGTATTTTAGTATTTATAATTCATACCACCCAAATTATTAGTAATCGTCACCCTTTTTATCATATCTAAGAGCAAGTACTCATTAGTATTAACAAAAACAAATAAGGTAAAATACATTCCAACTTGAATAAACGAATTATGAATAAAATGCGGTTATTCGAATGTTAATCGAATGTCTCGTATTCGATATTCGAATCTTCGACTATTCGAATAATTTTAATACACTCAACATCCACATTTCCGAACTTTACTTTCCGCAGACTTCCACATTTCCGAACTCTCGTCACCTCGGGAATACCGGAACCTGCTGGCGCATGCGCAAAGGGTTTTTCTGGCTCATTCTAGTACGTTTCTTTGTTTTTCGAGGTTTTTATGCAAATGTAATACATACATACATGTGTACATGTTAATAAAAAGAACGTTTTTCTAAACAAAAAAATGTCAGGTGCAAAGGAGAGTGATGCAGGTAATTATTTTGTAATTCAAAGTAAAGGTTTGTTTTATTGAACATTTTGTTGACGTAACCTATAATAATTTCAAACTGAAATGAAAAATTATGAGAAAAATATGTATTTTTAAGAAAACCGTGATACAAAACAAACATTCTTGTACTGTTTATTTGCAGAGAAAAGAGCCTGCTAAGAGGTTAACCTTGGAGCAAAAGCTGGATCTTGATAAATCACGCTAAAAATGGTGTTAAAAATGTTGATCTATGTAAGATGTACAATATTTGTAAATCGTCAGTGGCAGAAATTCTTGGAAAAAAGTGGACGGATTGACACAATAAAGTGCACCGGTACTTATGATACGCCATTTGAAAGAAGTGTTTTTCACTGGTTTGGTACAAAGAAGAACTCTTGTCTCAGGTGTGTGCCAGGTTGAGGGAGGGCGATTTCCTCTCTTTGCTGAATCCTGCGACAATCGAAATGTTTGAATACAATCTCATTATTGTGTTTACATTTTTGTTCTCATTTCAAATTTCGCGGTTTTTTGTCGTCAACCAATCAGTGACAAGTTCGGTTATGTGGAAGTACAAGTTCGGAAATATCGTGAGAAAAGTTCGGAGAAATATCGTGAGTTCGGAAATTTGGAGTTCGGATATGTGGATGTTGAGTGTATGTGTTGGGTATTGATATTGATACTATTCCAATATCCCAATATGTACTCAAATAAAATTTAATTTTCGAATCCAATATTCCAAAGAGTATTCGAATCTCTTAATGTGAAATATTCCCAACCTTAATCATTATCAACCAATTTTCCGAAATTAAATCCCTAGGGGTTAGTTACGCTGTTCCTTGTTTTTTTTTCTGATTGAGGTTAGGTTGTATACATATTAGAATTGTATCGTAACTGTTTTGTTCAATTAATCTGATAATTGTAATGTTATTTATCACACCGTTTTGAAAAAATTTTAACAGAGATTTTTAAACATACTATACAATGTTTTTATACAATGTAGAAGAAGTCAGGAGTGATCTTCATTTTCAGATGAAATATGTGTATCAGTAAGTATTTTCTGAATTTTTCTGTTGGTTTATTAAGATTTTATTTTTTTAGTATCCATACAAACAACATACATATCTGTATGTATGAGCTCAAAAGATGCTTAGATGTTGAAAAGTGAGAGGAGCTTTAATATTACTCGTAGAATGGAGGAAGATGGATCTAGCGGGTAAATTTTATGCCTTCAGTCAATAATACGATGATTGTTATCAAAGCTAGTGCGCAGTTAACCACCAAATGACCGGATGGACGTAAAAAATATTTCTAATATTTTACATATTTATACATGCATATACTAAGCTAATTCATAATTATCTACATTTCTTTTTGGGATATGTATGAGAAATGTGTTGAAGTATATGCTAAGAATTAATTAATATTCGTTAAGTAAATTTAACTTAAACTAAATAATATATGGCCCGATACTTTTCTACTACTTACTAAACATACAAACATGTATTTCTTTGTCCCAGTTAGATTAACCTAATTATTTATTTATCAAATTTAACTGCATCCAGAAATAGTGAGTAAGGTTCAAGTTAATTGGGTTATTTTACTACTTCACTATACAATGACCGTAGATTGGTAATGTTTTTATATTGTTATTAGTACCTAATTAAATTTTTTCACTTGTTATAAATTTGTATACAGGTGAGTATATATGGACCCGGATTTTGGGACTTATTTGACAATGAGGACGAAGCAATTGTCGATTTTTTAGCGAATATGAGAACCTACACTACAGTGGTGGTTGGTTAAAATTGATAAACCTCTTATTTACTTATCGCACCTGTGACCCACTTCTATAATTAATGTGTGACATAAATAGAAGGTTTAACAGCAAAAGAACATTTCAAATTCTACTTAGTGACTAAAATTACTCCTTTGAATAAGTTTTCATTTTTTTTTATAAAAATTAATGATTTATTTAAAGTATGTAGTAAAAACATTTAAAACAAAGTATTGCCCACACTAGCCACTACTTTCTTATCTTTCTGCAGCATATAAATTCCACATCGAAAAACGACACATCTTTTGAGGCTATCCAAGAATCGACCCATTTTTTGGTATCTTCATAAGAATGGAAGTGTTGCTCAGCCAGGCCACGTGCAACGAACGAAATAAGTGATAATCAGCGGGGCAGGGCTTCCCATTTAAACGTTTCCAAGTATCACAAGTAACAAAATCACCTTTGTCATGTCTCTGCTCGTATAGCGGCCGTTTTTCCTTTAGGGCTACCGTATCCACTCTTCATCGTCAGTCACGATACGTGGCAAAACTTTTCCCTTTTCTGCCGACGAAGCAGCAGTTCACACGTGAGAGAACACCGCTTTGAAGCGTCGAAACCAGTCTGTGCATGTCGCTTCCGACAGAGCATATTCATCGTAAGTCTCAACAAGGATTCTGTGTGCAGATGCAGTGTTCAGCTGCAGATTTCTTTTTGAATAAAATAGTGCAATAAAATTCACCGCAAATACTCTTATTTGCACAAACTCGACTTTTAAACTTTTTTTTTTTTGAATTTTTCTTTTTTAATGCAATACCGTTGATATTCAGCAATAAGTTGATAATGAAATTTACCTTTGTGGTCCTAGTCCAGTGACTTGTCCACTTCAATAAGCAACAATCTGTATCATTTACATAAATCTAATATCATTTTTTCTTTTAAGTCTAGAGAATTTTGCTTTTGGTCTCATTAACTCAGCTGCCAGCCTATTTTCATGATGGACCATGCGTTCTACATATTTGGGCATTCTGTTTCTAATCTCCTCTTTTATAGTTGGAATCTTCAGATCGTGGTGTAAGTTCTTGTTGGTCATGTACCATGGTGCATCCGTTATAATTCTTAAGAGTTTGGATTGAAATCTTTGCAGTATTTCCAAATTTGAGTTGGCAGATGTGCCCCATAGCTGGATTCCATATGTCCATGTTGGTTTGATGATACATTTATAGACTAAAAGTTTGTTTTCTAATGACAACCTAGATTTTCTGTTTAAGAGCCAATAGTATTTTCTTAGTTGCAGGCCCAAGGACTTACGCTTGTTGAATATATGTTTTTTCCATGTGAGCCTTCTGTCCAGACATAATCCAAGATATTTTGCTTCCTCTGCTTGGGGTATATTAACATTGTTAAGGGTGACGGGTGGACATGTTCTCTTCTTAGCGTGTATGTTACATGGACAGACTTTGTTTCATTGACTTTTATACGCCATTTTTTAGCCAAGAGGATATATTGTCTAGGCTTTTTTGTAATAAGGCTGATGCTTTGTACGCGCTTTTGTCAGTGGCAAGAATAGCCGTGTCATCAGCAAATGTGCCCACTTTTACATGGTTAATTATTGGTAAATCCACTGTAAATAACAGATAGAGTGTAGGGCCCAAAACACTGCCTTGAGGAACCCCAGCAAGTATTTCCTGAAGGTCCGAGGAATCTTCTCCATACTTTACAAGGAAATGACGTTTGTCTAAATATGATTTAAGAAACAAAAAGTAGCTTGTTGGGAGCATTTCCTTAATTTTGTACAACAGGCCCTCATGCCAGACTCTGTCGAAGGCCTGGGATATGTCTAAAAAAGCTGCTGAGCAATATTCTTTATTTTCAAAACAAGTGTAGATGCTATCAACAAGTCTGTGGATTTGCTCTATTGTGCCATGACCATGCCTAAATCCAAATTGATGATCTGGAATCAACTTCCTTTCCTTAAGTATAGGGTTCATTCTGTACGAGAAAAGGGTTTCTAGTACTTGGAAGGTATTGGTAGGAGACTTATTGGCCGATAAGATTTCGGATCTTGGGCATTTTTTCCTGGGTTTTAGCACCATTATTATTTGAGCAACTTTCCACTGCGGTGGGACATAATTTCTCCTTAGTATTGCATTGTATATGTGCAACAATACCTCTACACCTTCTTCAGGTAACTCTCTCAGAATTTTAGCAGTTATCAGATCATATCCGGGTGCTTTGTGTTGATCTAACTTATGTATAGCTTTACATACTTCAGCTTTAGTAAACTTATTTATAGGAGGATCGAGTTGGACAGTTTCAGATAAAGCCCTTGAGATCTTTTCTGTTATATCTATAGATCTATCACAATCATTAGGTTTGAACACTTCTTTTAAGTGCGAAGCAAATGTCTTAGCCTTTTCCAGATCACTTTTTGGCCCATGAAGTGTCTATGTTACGTATTGGAGGTTGGTACAGTTTCGGTTGCTTCAATTTTCTTGTTGCTTTCCACAGAGAATAATCTGTCGAGGGTGAAGCGTCCAGATTCATCAAATATTTTTCGACTTCTAGATTTTTGTGATCGATTAATAGCTTCTTTAATTTGGCTGTGATGTAGTTCAATCTCTTCTTGTCGTCTTGATGTCGCGTTCGCTGCCATTCTCTTCTGGCTGTTCGTTTATCAAGGACCACATCTCTTATGGTTTGTGGGCAAGAGTTAGGTGTAAATTCTCTTTGAGGAGGAGTGGACTCCCACGCTGATTTCTGTATACAGTCATTAAAGTGTTCTACTGCCGCAATTATATCATCATCGGTTTTGAGTGGTAGGTTTCTGTTTATGGTGGAAGATACTAGGCTGCGGAAGAGAGACCAGTTTGTTTTGCGACTATGCAGTCTGCATTGGCTTTGGACCTTCGCCACTTCCTTATTTAAAGTTATAATTACAGGTGAGTGATCCGACGATAATTCGAAGCACGATTTGGCCGAAATTTTTGTTTCTGCAATACCTTTTTGTCACACAAAAATCGACAAGATCCGAACTCGCTTCCTATCTGTGGGCCAATACGTTGGCTCACCAGATGAGATAACGCTTAATTTTAAATCCTGACAGGCTGACAGCAGTTGGCGTCCTTTAGGAGAAGTAACACGTGATCCCCAATTAGTGTGCTTAGCGTTATAGTCACCACCAGCGATGAATCTATTTCCCAAAGAACTGAAGTACAAAACGTAATCTTCCTTTTTTAATTGGTGCTTAGGGTGGGCAGTAAAGAGCAGATACATGTAGTGGACCAGTACAGTCTTCGATAACGATGTTTGTTGCTTGAATTTTTTCTGAGTAATACGATTGCGTGGAGTGATGTTTAATATTGGATTTTATGAGTATCGCTGATCCGGCATGGGCAGTACCTGTAGGGTTGTTCGTATTGTAGAATTTGTATTTAGGGATTTTAAAATAATTTTTATCAGTAAAATGTGTTTCAGAGATCATGAGTATATCAATATTATTTTCATATAAAAATGTTTTAACTTCTAGAGTATGTTGTAACAGCCCGTTGGCATTCCAAATAGCTAATTTAAGGTCTGTGAATGTGTTATTTTATTTATTAACGTTAAGAGCAAATTGTTCATTGTTGTTAATTGGCTCATCATTTGCTTTATCATTTCCATCATGTCTTTAGTTGACATTTGATTTTCAGCTTTATTTGTCTCTGTGCTATTGCATGCTTCCTGTTCTTGTCCACGTACTGCCTGTACATAGGTCATGTTTGATGTATCTGGTGTGTTTCTAGTAGTGTCAGTTTCTTTTTGGGGTGCATTTATAAGTCGCTTATCACGCATAGTTGGGTATTTGATCTTTTGTAGCTCTCTATAAACATTGCAGCCTTTGTAGTTTGCTGGGTGGTTCCCTTCACAAAGGACACATTTGACGTCAGACAGTCTTCCTCTTTTTGCACATGCTGATGAAAGATGGTCACCAGCACATTTGATACATTTTGATTTCCGGTGACAATAACTTTTGGTATGACCATATTGTTGACAATTTGAACACTGTGGTATTTCACGTTTTGGTCGCTGTGGTTCAAAGTGTACACGACAACTCAGAAGATTATTTATGTTATATATTAGTTTATTATTGGTATTGGGCTCAAGCTCTACAATGAAGATTGGCAAAGGTTTCTTCGTGGTGCGTTGTTTTATGTTCCAAATATTAGTGACAATGTGCCCTAGATCATTTAGTTCTGTTTTAATCTCATTCATGTCCATAGATGGATGCATATTTTTCAATACTACCCTGAAACTTCTTTCACTTTTAGGTTTATAGGTGTAGAACTCAGTATCCCTTTCCTCCAGTAATTTTACTATTTTTTTATAGACTTCAGAAGTGTGTGGTTGTAATTTAATCCTGTCATTTTGTAGCACTTTAATGTCATAATTATCCTTTTGCTTGATTATTTAACAGGGTTATTAGTGGTTGTATGTTTCCCACTTTGTCAATGAAGATCGGTGGAGGTCTTGGTTCTCTATTGTTTTCTTTTATCACGGTTTCTTGATCCCAGTCCAGCCCATCAAAGCGATTTGATGTTGGTATAGTCTGGCTTAGCCAATATGAGCTGAGTTTAGTTTGTTTACATCTGCTTGATTCTTCAGGACTAGTTCTCAGACGTTTCTTGTTGGTTACTTCAGTCCAATTTTCCTCTTGAGAGACCCCTCTCATCAGTTACACATTTTTTATTTCCATGGTGACTATGACTTTGTTGTTGATTTAATGATAGGTCAGTTTTTCCTTTGGAACTAGGTAAATTACTTAGTGAAGTTGATCTTGGTCTGGTGTTGAATAAGCTCGTGTGGAATATTTGTTGAGCATAGCCTTTTGCTAGTTCCTTTGCTTTTGTGTTTGATTCTGCAGGCGTTTTGATAAAGCGAAAGTTGCCCCCCCAGAATCCGAGGAGCAGCCTGAGCTTTGAACTGTCTCTAGGGCAGGACAAGGCTCAGGAGGGATTCTCCGCATCCCGCGGTACCCTCCTGGGGTAATTTTGTTTTAAATTCCGCCATTTCATAGATTTAGGCTGATCCACAGCTTCGTCTTTTCTGTCAGGGTGCGATCCCTTAGGCCGCGTCTAAAGAGACTAAAGGCACGCCCATGCCTGCTGGTTTTGGTTCGCGCTAGGTATTTGATTTCCCTAGTACCTCCCATATCTGGGGGCATTCCCCTATCCACCACCCGGGGACGCGGTCGATGGGAGTCCAGCAACTCCACACGACCTTTTTACAACATAAAAAAAAAACCCTTTGTTTATGTTTTTTTTTTTTATGTTTTTAGAACATAAAAAAAAAAACCTTGTTTACAGTGTGACGAACTGACTCCACTGAATTTCAAGCTTACCGACAGTATTTCCTTGTATTTCATTTGAAACTGCATGCACATAGTCCTGGTGCTACCATCTGTTAGAAACAGAGAGAAATTATTCAAGGTTCTAATAAAAATATATATCGCCCATCAAAAAATCTTTGAACAGCTCTTTCATAATTATTAAGCCTAATATAAAAACTATTATTCTTTTGTTTTTTTACAAAATATTCACTTTGGTTAAAGACAGCTATTGTAATATCCCAAAAAACGACTGGCTTGAATGAAATAACAATCCAAGTTACTATAACTTATACAGATTACGAAAACACATTTACTTTGTATTACTTGGTGATTATGAAAAAATATATACTGTGTGTGTTAAAGTCGACATCGGCCAGTTATAAAAAAGGACAAACAAAAGAGAGACCATAGATAAGAAGCAACGCATACGTACCGAAGGTGGAGGTGAAGGAATAAGACTGGTTCTCACCGCATTCACGTTAGTCATTAGAATGAGATGTGTAGAATTTGTCCTTTTTGCACAAACGGCAGATGCTCTGCTTTACACATACTGTTTTTTTTTTTGCAAATGTTTTGCAAGCTGTTTCCCAAGATCTTCAGGGGGGTGGGGGTGGGGGGTCACACATTATTTGAAATTTTTACTGCAGATTTTTACTTTATCTTATCGTATGTCTAGTAATCACATCCTAAAATAAGATGTAGATCTCATGGCCTGTTATGAAAAAATGAGAACCTCAATTAAGCTATGAGGGGAACATCCTTATGATTCATATTGAGAAATAGAACGTTAACAATTTTTTATCGTTTTAAAAATGTCACAACAATATTGAATGAGAAAGGAATTAAAATTCTCCATTTCTGTTTTTTATTTTTCTGTATAACAAAATATGTTGGCAAAATTTATCTTTAAATATCGTATAGAAAATTACACTATATCCACTAGTTAGATGCTGTATAATGTGGGTAGAGTTTTAATTATCTTGAAATTTTCTTAACCCCAATAGATCAGATGTATAAAACCACTTTCAAATTCATCCAGACAATGATTTTTAACCCACATTTTGATATTAAAATGGCCAAGTCAATTGCCAAATAATTGCCAATGTGTTCATACTAAATGTATAAAGTACAATTTAAACCAGCTCACATTTATTAACAGATGATTAGCTAATCGCACCGTTGTTTTTTGTGAATGTACATATATTTTGTTAACTGCTGGTTACCTCCCCACGATTAAAGAATTAACCATACAAATAACCAGTTGCAAAACGTACCGGGCCCTAAATATTTAATATGGCAACAACGTCTTTCGATGTTTGTTGTGGTTTAGAGGTCACTGCACTTTTCACACATGTTGGTTCGATTTTAGTGTATATATCGACAATGTTGGTGTTTAATGTAGCTGTATGTATTTTTTTAGAGTGGTAAAAATATGCTCTCATCATTTGAATCGAATCTAGAAGTTTGTGGTGGGATTGAAATAAAACCCTTCGTGGATAAATCTTATAACCCTGAATCAAACCATATGGTTATAAAAAACGAACCAAGCCAGGTAACAAAATTCCGTTATATTTCAAGGAAAATGTATAAGTATTATATTCTCAAACGCCAAACACACTGAGCTATCTTGATTGTTGCTGATATTTTTAACTTATTCTTAATATGCAAAATAGATCATGTGATTGAATCGGTGTAGTTTTAGATATTTTTATCTAATGGGAATGACATTTTTCGAAACAGGAATTCAGCTATCTACTCAACAAATTCTTGAGATATTGAAATTCTATCGCAGTAAACTTTATCATCACCAAAATAATTATTGATGAGTTTTGTTTAGATGCACACATGAAATATAAATATTCATATGAACTCTAAAGCAGAAAATTATGATTTTTTCCAATGAATTAATTAAAAAGATTTTTTAACAGACAAAAGGCTGTAAAAAAAAATTTTTGTAATTTTTTTACTTTTTTGCGCAAACTATTAATAGAAGCCATTAATTTCTGGTTCCTTTTTCAGGTTTTAAAGATGTAATGGAATATTCTGATGGAATATTCTGCACATTCGAGCATCTCCTGAATTAAAAATTGTTTTATTCTCTTTTTATATTTATGGAAACTATGAGTTTTAAAAAAAGATATATGATAATGAAAGTATAAACTGCGTATTGTTTAATGTTTTTAGTGTCTATAGGGTGGTTGATCGAAACTATTCATTAAAAGTATTAGGGCTTGTGGAAATGACGTGATGATTTTTGTAAATTTTGACTTCAGCTTATTAGCTGAAGTCAAACTCACCCCTACGGTCCTAACTAATGACAGTGCTAATTACAATACTTAAGTTTATAAAATTACGACTACAAGATAGTTTCAAAGGTTATGGCATTAATAAACAAAATTTCAAAAAAAAAAAACAAAAATAACTCAAAAAACAGTAAAAAGGCAGGTATAGAGAAACCTCCATGAAAATATATCTAAAGTAATGTGTGAAAAATATTACTTTACTATATTACTTTAGACATATTTTCATGAGGTTTCTCTATACCTGCATTTTACTATTTTTTGAGTTAGTTTTTTTTTTGTAATTTTGTTTATTAACTCCATAACCTTTGAAACTATCTTTAGTCGTAATTTTAGAAACTTAAGTATTGTTAGCACTGTCATTAGTAGGACCCTAAAGTTCTGCAACAATGTTTTTATTATTATCAATTATGTACAGGGAGTTTAAAGTAGAACCATTAGCCTAACTATCCAAACCAAATTTTGAAAATGCATTGACCTATATTTTACTTTATATTTTTATGAGGAATTAAATTCTGTATTGATCTATATTAGCATTTCCTGTACCTGATTAATATTTTTGTAGTTATTTAGCATTTTTTAAATTCAGCTAACTTCTTTAATAATCCATTTTTATAATCATTTGATATTTCAATAGCGAATCCGACTGTGATTTTTTCCGCTCTTTTTTAGTTTCCGGGGTCAAAAATAGGCGTTCCCATTTGAAAAAGTATCTTGACCTTCAAATGACCTTGAAGGTCATGTTCAAGGTCTAATTCAATGGTAGCCGGGAAAAAATCCTAAAACTTGTATAAAAGGTTTTTCCAAAAAATGCACTCCTGGCGAGTTATTCTGCTGTTCCGGTACTTCTCTAACACCCTGTATAGTATTTATTCCATTTGACTGACACATCGTGTAGAAGTATGATTTAAAATGTGTTGCTAATTGTATTACATCATTTGAAAATAAGATAATCTTAAAGCTACAATTTCTAGCTTTGAAATGACTCTTACAGCTTATAAATTCAATAATCATCACTAGAGTTATGATGATATTTTCAATGCCTTGAAGATGATATACAAGGTGATTAATTAAGAATGGGTAATCTCTAAACGGGATATACTAATCACTAAAAAATATTATGACAGAGCTCAATGTGCCGTATACCTATGTCACAGGTTACGAGAATAGATAGGGTATGCAAAGTTTTAATTTAGCTTTCAATAATTTTTCCCTATAATTTCCCTAATAAATAAGTATATTGGCTAACGAAATTAGATATTCGAGGGTTTTCTTGGGTAAGAATGTAAATTCTTTCATAGTTTTGATATCACGATTAGAGGGCGCCACTTAAAGCTCGTTACATTTCATGAAAATGGCGTAATATTCTAGTGGCTTACCACTGTACCAACAGCATACTGCAAAAAGCTGGAATGCATTCACCCTAGAATTGTAAAAGACTACTTACAAAAACCCCAGAACCCTAACCTCAAAGTCTGATCTCAAATCCCTAATTCCTTAACGCAGAAGGTTTCAAATTTTGATGTTTGTAGAATTATGTCACTAATGATAGAGTTTTAAGGGAGCTAGGGATTTGGGGTTAGATTTTAAGGTTGGGTTCTAGGGTTCTAGTCAGTCTTTTACTATGGTGTGGATGAACGCAGAAGGTTCCAGAACCACAGTGTTGAAGTTTAGAAGCGACGCCGTGTGTGAGTAATTGGGTTTTAATGGGTTAGGGATTTGAGATCAGACTTTGAGGTTAGGGTTCTGGGGTTCTAGTAAGTAGTCTTTTACAATTCTAGGGTGAATGCATTCTAGCTTTTTGCAGTTTGCAGTTGAATTGAGTCGTATCCATCAGCAGATCGATCGAGCTTTGGAAAATCGCCAAATAGACAATCCATCCATATCTCGAAAACAGTTCATAGCAGAGGTTCAGACCCACGACGACCTTTGATCAGCAAGTCAAAAACAACGTTATACCAAATATTCAACCAATTCGACAGGTATCCAATTTCCATAAGGTTTGTCGGGGGTCCTTTGAAGGGGTTTGTAAAACGAATTTTGTCGAAATTGATTTACAAATATTTAACCGGTCAGTGCCCAAATTCGGAACAATTTTTACATCATCAATCAATATATCGAAAAATATATCACATTCCTTTTCAACATTTCAGTATGTTATGATGAGAGGTCATGTGAAAAAAAAATATTATTAAAGTCCTTTAGTGTTTGGAGTGTTTGGGCTTGCACAGGATGCATACCTAATACATAAAATGAAAATACATCCTAATCCAGCGCCAGTTACTGTTAATGACTTTATTATTTTCCTTAGGATGTTAAAACCGCACAAAATCAACAAAAAAAGCGTGATGGAATACCTCGACCCTGAAGAATGTTTTGACATTAAGTCAGAAGAACCTGATATTAAAAAGGAGAAAGACGAGTATGGCAGGTAACAGTAAGAGTCAATTTTAAAAAAATAAATAAATTTTAAACTATAGTAACATGAAAGAAAGGATACTCCTACTTATACGTACAGCTCATGTGCTCACTAGCAACATCTCTCATTGTTCAAAAAGTTCTTAATTACAGGAAACTATTATTTTGTTATTACAGTTTCCGATTATCGAATTTATTTGAAGGCACACTACAACAAAGTTACTTATATCTAAAATAAAAACTGAAGTTAAACTCAATGATATGTATTCAATTAGATTAGACAATTAAATTTAACACACCGTTTGTGTTATATGTACAGGGTGAGTTTGTGAGAATGTCCATTTCCCTTGTTCTACGTTACCTTTAGAGCTACGAAGAATAGGGAACTTATTTTTTCTGATATTTCAGAATATGCTGTCAGAAAAACAATTGAAACAGAAATGTAGTTCTAATGTAATTAATTCTAGTTGACTGAATTAAATTGATTAATTAAATTAGTTTATAATTCACTGCAGCACAGCTTGTGCAGGTGACATCTCACAGTGACTCAGATGTTTAACTTCGCTACAATTTGATAAGTTATAGTAAGCCGTGAATGACTAATTGTGTTGTCAAAAATAGACACAAAAAATTGTTGTCTTTGTTGTTTTGTTGCCTATGTCAATGAAACATACGGCTATAAGTAGTTTTACATGTTTTGTAAGTAAAATGTTACGCATCTGAGATAAATAGTAACAAAAAACAAACCAAACAACACACAAACAAAAAAATCATATTGTGTACTTCTGGTTCAGAGCGCAACTTTAGCGTAACAAGAAAATTCGCCGACCCTAGCTCAGTCGACAATGGGGTAGGTTCGTATATCGAAAAAAACTAAACCAAAATACCAGGGCGACAATAGCAATCCTTGAAACCTGCTAGGGGCTTCCAGATGTTTAAGGCTTCTAAACCAACTAATGTACAACCTTCCTCAAAAAATGCAATTAGCTATACTCATTGCATATACTCAAAGAAAAAATATATTGGCTTATCTGGTGCTGGTCCAACAAAAGGAAGAAGGAAAGTCTGGAAACGGTGGCGTCTGGACACTCTTAAGATGGCCGCTAGTTGTCTCCAAGACGAACAGGTAGATCGTAGTGATGGAGAATTATCGATAGTTTGAGTAATGACTATCGATAACTATCGATAGTTTTCGATATGACTATACACTGATCATGACTATACACTAACATTAAGTTGATGTGAACGTTAGGTTAGGTTTAACATTCTGGCAAATAATAAAAAAATATTAGGTATTATTATAATTATAATACTAACTGATCTAATTATTAGGTCCACTGGTTCTCTGGCCTACAATAATAATTCTAACATAGCACACTTACACAATGTTTAGATTTAGAAACATTGGTATTTAGTTTTAAGATTGAGATTTATAATCATTGCAGGAGATATTTAAAATCTTCTGCATTATTATTCAACATTTCAATATTCACATTCACAATTCCCAGTGTTACCTACTACTTGTCACTTATATATTAATAAACAATACAAAAAGAACTTTGAAACCTTGAAACTAGGCTTGGGTAGTTCAGAACGATTTAGTTCAGCTCTCCGTCAAGTGAACTAAGTGAACTAGTTCAGACTTCGGTCTTATCTGAAACTATCGATAGAAAAATTATCGATACTATTCGATAGTCAAAATCATCGATAATTATCGATAGTGCTTTCGATAGTTCTCCACCACTAGTAGATCAGGACTTTTCCGAGTCCTTGAAAATGGTTGCCACAAAGAAATAATTGGATATTCCCGGTCTGCAACCCCCTCCGCGTCTTCACCAACGGGGAGAAGAATGTAAAATGTAGTCTACCTCCAGCCAAACACAAGCCCACAGAACAGAAATAGATAAAGGAATGGTGCTAAACGGAAGAAGAGTGGTGATAATCGCGAGAAGCCAAACGGAAGAAGCCCTGAAAATACTAAAGACACAGTAGACTACAGCTCGGAGGTTAATAACACAGCCCCACAAAAAAAAAAAAAAAAAAAATTGGTCAAGCCCAGAAGGTAGACCCCTCTACTTCCATGTATTTTGATGCGCTGAAACCGATTATGACATTATAAATTGATTTTAACTATTGAATTTTCCGCTATCACCCCTTACGGGTTGGAAATTGAAGTTTTTTAAAAATCATAAATTTATGTGAATTCTTATGTATTTTGGCGTTCTAAAACCAAATATGACAATAAAAAATGATTTAAGTTGTACCATTTTCCATTGGCACCCCTTTACGACCCTCCTGAGGGGTTAAAATTGAAGTTTTTTAAAATTTCAAATTGATGTGTATTTTGGTGTTCTAAAACCAAATATGACATTAAAAAATGATTTTAGTTGTACCATTTTCCATTAGCACCACTTACGACCCACCCGAGGGGTTAAAATGGAAGTTTTTATAACAATTAAAATTGTTTGTATACTTATGTATTTTAGCGTTCTAAAACCGAATATGACATTAAAAATGATTTTAGTTGTACCATTTTTTCCTATAGCACCCCTTTAAGACCCCTCTGTAGGGGTTCGAAATGGAACTTTTTATAAAAATTTAAAATTCATACGTGTTATGAGGTATTTTGGTCTACTAAACTAGAAATGTCAATAGAAAATAATTTCAACTACCAAATTTCCCTGTAGCACCACCTTGCCACCGTCGTAGGGAAAAATGCGCTTTTAATAAAACTAAAATAATTAAAATGTACATATCCCTCTAATGCTCTTTTACATGTAATTGTAAAGAATTTTTTTATAAGAAGTGAAATTTTGACCCCCTGAGGGGTACAAGGGGGTAATGAGTGGTTGAAATTATTTTTGTATTGTCTTGATCAGTTTTAGTGCACCAGAATACCTAGGAATACACATGAATTTGAAATTTTTTATAAAAACTTCAATTTTAACCCCTCAGAGGAGGGTCGTAAAAGGTGCTAATGGCAAATGGTACAACTAAAATCATTTTTTTATTGTCATATTTGGTTTTAGAACGCCAAAACTACATAAGAATACACATACATGTGAAATTTTTATAAAATCTTCAATTTTAACCCATACCTAAGGGGATGCTAGCGGAAAATTCAATAGTTGAAATCAATTTTTAATGTCATAATGCGGGTAGAGGGGTCTACCTTCTGGGTTTGACCAATTTTTTTTTTTTGTGGGCTGTGTAATAGATACCTTATGGGCATATTAGTATCTTATTCAGATACATCCAGTTATTTGCCTGTAAATAAATCCACAATATAATACAACGTGGGAAAGTCAAGGTTGGTAACATTCGTTTCATCAATACTGAAGCACATAGGTTTATCGTGCAGTTCGAAGTTGTTTCTCGTGCAGTGATCTGGACAAATTGTCTGAACTCGGGGTGATCTAATTTTACGAGTGGAATATTACACGCTACTGTCGATTTGACTAAATCCGAATTAAATTGTGTCTGTCTGTCTCGCGCACTCACCCTACCACCTACACGAGCTTGTTTGAGACGTTTGTCTGTAGTAACATGCTGCAAAAGAGCTGTTTTTACGTAAGTACACTGTCACACACGGTACAACGAAGTTCGCTGCCATTAAAGGTCAGTTCCGGAATATTGTTTATTCAACGTTCCACCGTAACACTTTTTTTACACACATTTTTACAACTGTATTCGACGTTTCGTGCACACGAATGATGATGCATCAACCACCGCTGAGTAAATAATACTAAATAAACAATTATAAATTACGTTAGCCTTCGCGACCTTGGTTTAAGTGGGGCGCAGAACACGGCAGACGGGTTGTATTCTGGAATACATACAGGGTGTCTCTAAAAGGTCCATACAAAAATCCTACCACATATTCCTCGGCTCAAATTAAGTATATTTAAGGCAACTTACCTATATACCATGTTGCTCCGCTTAGCCGCTACGAGGCGCCAAAGTTCAACTTCTGAGAAGGTTTTTGCTAATAACTTCAAGACCATTGGGGCGATTTAGCTGAAATTTTGTACAATAACAGTTTTTAGTTACGAAAGCAATGATCCTCAAATCACCACCGAAATTAATCCATTGGCGTATTTATTTAAGATTCCGTGTTTTAGACCCTCCCAAGTTTCTACGCTAATGAAATTAAAGACTTGTTGACATGAAATTTCGATTAATTGACTAACTTTCTACAAAAAAGGTACTCTTGATAGAAGTCGATAACTCTCTTGGTTTAGGAGAAATTCGCATTTCAAAAATAAATCACACATGACTATCGCCCGACATTGTCTTCACAGAGATGTCAATTGAAGGGATATTTTGCGTGCAAAATCAAATTTCATATTCAAATATTACGGCGTGTAATATTCCATTCGCCAAATTAGATCATGAACTGAATTTCAAGTTGTCCAGAACGCTGTGAGTGTATGTGAAGTTATTTATCTGCAGAAACAACTGTTGCATAGCACCACTGTGTGCACGATAAACCTACTAAATACCTAGCTTCCTAGATAAAAGAATGTTAAAGGACAGAACGTACCTAGCTTAGTGGTTGAGAGACTGAATAAGGCAAAAGCTCATGAAAGTGCATTTGAAAGCTTCAAGGACATGGCACACGGGCTTCACCGAATTGCAGAAACTGTTACTCTAGTGTTGACACTCTTGAATATGATACAAGTGAATGTGATACATGTATTTGTGAAAGCAACATTTAGAAGGAAAACGTTTTCGGACGTTGTACCAAGGACACCACTACCAGCGGAGCCTAGTGAGACTTGTTGGGGCACATGGGTACAGACAGCTATTTCAAGTGACAGGCTCTAGAGCTTAACTCCTGAGCATATAGAACAGTTATTGATAATTTATGGAAACTCAACTGGCAGTACGGACACGTTCTAACATCGGTTTCCGTGTGTATGCAAGTTCTGTGTCTTGTGACTATGGTTCCTTTCCCGTTGGGCTACAACAATCATCAACCCATGTATAAGGTAAGACATGTTTAACATTTCGGAACGCACTAATAGTGGTATTCTGAGAAATTCCTGGTAAAACTCGGGATCTATTATTGGTCTCCGAGCTCTGATCATAAATCATAACATAAGGTAAGAGAGGTCTATAGTCAATATTTAAACGAGCATTCTAACCAAGCAAAACAATTTAGTAAAGAGAGCCAAAAAATATCTACCTACATATACATACATACATATACACGTGTGGAACTTTAATTTGGAAGCATACAAAATGATAAGATAATACCTAAAATAATACCTTCCACAAAATATTGCCAAAACCCCACCTATCACAAACAACACGACTATATTCCCCTATCGTGTAGCTCCGCTTTCCGCGTTTCGCGTTTCGCCGGAGACCATTTAACTCGAGCCTCGAGCCGTCTAGGCGTAAGTATAGAGACCGTGCAAGGGGACTGGTGGCGCCATAATGGCAGTGTTCGTAAATACGTGCTGTGGTTTTTAAGTGGAGTTACACCAAGATTTCGCAGTTTCTGTTGTTTAAAAAAAAAATATTAGGAAATACTACTTTATAATCCTTACTAACGGTAAGTATGATAAATATCTTTATGAAAAAACTCATAGTTTGAAATGTATAGATGGTGTGACATGATTCAAATCGATAAAACGTACTGAAATTCACGTTATGGTCTCATAGATGTCATCCATCGGAACAAATATTATTTTGGAGACCGTTTTTCGGAAATGTTTTTTGAAGACGATTTATTCGAGTTTACAGAGAAAGAGTAGTACTTGACATTACTTGTGATTCTTGCTCGATTTTTGCAATTTATCACGCAACACATCACCATATGATTTTTTGTTGCTCATCTTGTAGGTTAGGTTTTAAACTTTAAAAGCCTGTTATCACGCATAACAGGCACTGCAAACTTCAAGTTGTTTACCGGAATTGATGCGCGATATTTGTAGAAATTAATTGCACTTTGTTAATATTACGTTACCAGTCTTTTTAAAAATATAGACTGAAAAAATAATTTTTCTACGTAAACTATATGACAATGACATGCCACAGCACGTAGTTTACACCTCGGCCACCGTGATCGCTGATTGTACAAAAATGGCGAAACCACGCCTCTGCACGGTGTCAATACTAGTAAAACATGGTGTCTCGTTTAATGCTCCTTAAAAATGTCCGCTTATACCGTCAAGGAAAAAAGACAAATTATTAAATCGTATTACGCTGGTAATTCTCCGCAAGAAATAATTGGCAAGTTTGAGTTTGAGTTTGAAAATCGACAGGTTCCCGTAAGGTCTACAATTTTCAAAATAGTTGATAAAGTTTGAAACTTATGGGTGCCTACAAAATTGTAGAAAATGTTGTCATTCAGACGATGACCAGCCTGTTTACCAGCCAGAGCGTTACCGGAAGAAAGGAACTTCGCGAAACTGCTGTTTGTAGTTTAGCTGAAGTTAACTTTCCCTGTAATAGCAACCAAATTTCTGATGAACTTGATATTCAACCTCGAACAGTTAGGAACATTTTAAAGCACAACAAATTTAAATGTTACAAGTTACGGACTACTCAAGAAATTTTTCCCGAGGACCAGACAGTCTGAGATTGAGATCCGTTTATAAATACGGACGAAAGAACATGCACTTATGATTACGCAATTCTACTGTTGTGCCTTGTACTAAACCGAGTACATCCACCATTTACGAACGATCTGCAACTGAACTAATCTAATGCTGCAGCACCGAACATAAACAGATGGTCCACTCTAAGCTCCACCCAATGTTTGAAATGCATGTAATAGAATATCCAATGCTTCCAAATTAAAGTTCCACACGTGTATATCTGAAATATAAATTTAAATTATATGCTAAAATAAAAACGAAAAAAAATTACAGTAACAATATATTATTTGAGATAAAATACTAATATTTCAAATGATTATTTAGGGTAGCTAAGAAAGAAAACATTTAAATAAATTGTAAATTTTACATTATCATCTATTCTGATAAGATAAATGTTTCTGCAAAATTGACAAGTATTAATCATTAAGTACTAATAATTCTCAGGAACTTACCTTGTACCTATAACTAATAATAACTGTAGTAAGTGTCAGTGGCGGTGCGTGATATTTCAGTTAGTCATATCTTGAAAACGACGCATTGGACCCACCTCACTTTTTTAGGTGATGACTATACACCTCTTACAGAAAGGATTTATAGTGAAAAAATCGTCAGCAAAAGTTTGCGAAAAAAAATTTCAAAAACACTGGAGCACTCCCTGGGTTCTCAGTAACGCTCTGTGGGATATTTGCAGTATATTTTTTTCATAATCTAGAAACAAATATAAGTAGACGTTTTTCGATTTGTTACAAAATATTTTTTGTTTCAAAAAAGTTATGGCCATTTTAATTTTGGGAAACAAAATGTTCCTATAAAATTAAAATTAAAATGGCCATAACTTTTTGAAAAAAAAAAATATTTTGCAACAAATCGAAAAACGTCTACTTATATTTGTTTCTAGATTATGATTTAGACTATACACCTCTTACAGAAAGGATTTATAGTGAAAAACCGTCAGCAAAGTTTGCGAAAAATTTTAAAAACACTGGAACTCCTGAGGTTCTCAGTAACGCTCTGTGGGATATTTGCAGTATATTTTTTCATAATCTAGAAACAAATATAAGGAGACGTTTTTCGATTTGTTACAAAATATTTTTGTTTCAAAGAAGTTATGGCCATTTTAATTTTGGGAAACAAAATGTTCCTATAAAATTAAAATTAAAATGGCCATAACTTTTTGAAAAAAAAATATTTTGCAACAAATCGAAAACGTCTCCTTATATTTGTTTCTAGATTATGAAAAAAAATATACTGCAAATATTCCACAGAGCGTTACTGAAAACCCAGGGAGTGCTCCAGTGTTTTTGAAAATTTTTTTCGCAAACTTGCTGACGGTTTTTTCACTATAAATCCTTTCTGTAAGAGGTGTATAGTCATCACCTAAAAGTGAAGTGGGTCCAATGCGTCGTTTTCAAGATATGGCTAACTGAAATATCACGCACCGCCACTGGTAAGCATAGACATAACGATGTGTTTAATTTAGCAGTATAATTTGTTTTTTGGAATATACATAACATGGTTTCACTAATTCATTTCAGTGTGATGCCATCTGAAGATACCGAAACGAAATCCTATGTGGATGAACCTTATAATCTGGAGACAAACCATGTGTTCATCAAAGGTGACCCTAGTCAGGTAACAAAACACCATTATATACTACGAAACAAATTTATATCTGTTATTTCCTCAGAATTATTCTGAAATAGAAAAAGGAATATCCCGAGGGTCATAAGTTAATTGAACATGTAGCGGAAACACGTTATTATTGCAAGCTTTGTCCCTATGTGGCGAGACGGAAGAAAGATTTGTCCAAACATGTACCAACCCACCAGAAGTCTCTCGAAACAAGAACTTATGACTGCAGTTTTTGTTCCTACAAGACGAACCGCAAAGGCAGTTTAAGCAAACACGTATTAATTCATCAGGATGCTTCAGAGGTAACGACTTATCAATGCGCACTTTGTCCCTATAAGGCGAAACAGAAAAACCGTTTAACCAAACACATGTTGATTCATAAGAATGCTACTGAGGTGAAAACTTATGACTGCAGTTTTTGTTCCTATAAGGCGAAACGGAATGGTAATTTAAACAGGCACATGTTGATTCATAAGGATGCTTCTGAAGTAACGACTTATGACTGCAGTTTTTGTTCCTACAAAACGAAATACAGATACTGTTTAACCACACACATGCTGATTCATAAGGACGATTCTGAGATAACAACTTATGACTGCAATTTTTGTTCCTACAAGGCTAAACATAGAAATAAATTAGCTAAACACATGTTGATTCATAAAAATACTTCTGAAGTGACGACTTATGACTGCAGTTTTTGTTCCTACAAGGCGAAGTGCAATAGCTATTTAACCCGACACATGTTGATTCACAAGGATGCTTCTGAGAAAACGACTTATCAATGCGCACTTTGTCCCCATAAAACGAAACTGAAAGACAGTTTAAGCAAACACATGTTGGTTCATAAGGATGCTTCTGAGGTAACGACTTATGACTGTAGCTTTTGTCCTTATAAGACGAAATGGAAAAAGAATTTGCCCAAACATATGCAGGTTCATAAAGATGCTTCCGAATTAACAACTTATGAGTGCAGTTTTTGTTCCTATAAGACGAAAAGTAAAAGCAATTTAAGTAAACATATGTTGATTCATAAGGATGCTTCTGAGTTAATGATTTATCAATGCACACTTTGTCCTTATAAGACGAAACGGAAAAGCAATTTAACCCGACACATGTTGATTCATAAGAATGCTTCTGAAGTCACAACTTATGACTGCAGTTTTTGTTCCTATAAGACGAAATGGAAAAGGGATTTAACCACACACATGCTGATTCATAAGGAGATTTCTGAGGTAAAAATGTTGATCTGGTTACCTTCTACTTACATCAGTTGATATAGTTACAGTGTGGCAAAAAAAGTGGCGCATAATGACTATGAGCTTTTTATTATTATTTATAAGTTTATTAGCGATCTTTCTGTCAACATGAAATAATCTTGTCTTTTCGCGTTTGGTTGTTATGGAGTCTAGCTTTATTTGTTTTAATGACAACCTGTAGGTTTTCTCTCAATATCTGAAAGAGCAGTCTTTTCCTTTTACTGGTACCATTAAAATTTTATATGGTTACATAAAGAAATTTTCGCAAAAACACGTTTAACGTGAACTCTTTGAAACTAATAAAAAAAAAGATAACGTACTTGTGAACTTATCGATAAAGTAATAAAAAAAACTAATAAAAAAAAATAATAAAAGCAAAGTCAACTATTAGAAAAAAAAAAAAAAAGATAAAGTACTTGTAATGTTCTCGTGACATTTAAATCATAACAGACATTTTTTATTTTCTGTATTTGTGTTCAATAATATCTAATTTCCTTTGCGTTTTTTTACGATTTATAAATAATTAATGGATCGTTTGCGTGAGAAGGAAAGAATTGTAATTTTAATAATGAGGGGGTATGGAGACATGCAGAGAGCCCAAGATCAGGTTTGTGTACTGTTTAACGAATTGTATCCCAACAGATCTGCAATCAATCAGTCAACAGTAAGCCAGTTGCTAAAGAACTTTCAAGTAACTGGAAGCGTTAATGATTCCACTATTTCGATTCGGTTTTTTTTTTCATCTCACCAAGTTCAATGCACTCTATCTTATCTCAATTATTTTGGAAATGAAAATATTTTATTGACTCATGAATGAAAATACAGGGTGAGTCAGAAAGAATAGGCCAACACTAAACTATAGATACTAGACACCAAGATATTATGATTGAGTTCAACACGCCTTATACCAATGTCGCTGGTTTAAGAGATACAGCGTGTTCAAAGTTTAAATTTTATTCTCAATTTTCTCAATAATTGAGAAAGTTGTGATAGTATAAATCTGAAAATTTGTAGTTTCATGTTTTTTGGTGTGACAATTACGAATTGTAAGCTTATTTTGACGTGGCTCCTAAAGGGCGCTGGTTTCACCATATTATCTAGTTAATTAAATTAAAACATTTTTTTTTTATTTGTTGAGCCATGCGTAAAAAAAAGTCGAGAATCTAAAAGAACGCTCAATTCTACAGAGAAAAGGTACTCTTGTTTAGGTCGTCTAAATCTACCAGTTTTTAAGTTATTTGCATTTAAAAGACATATCAAAAAGAATCATCGAGATATTTCCGAGGCAATATAGGGTGTTCGACAAGGGAATTAGAGAACTTTGAACAAATTCCTTGTACAAAGATAAGAAAAAAACCTTCCAATAAACATGGGTCCCATTCTCAACTGTTTTGGAGATATGGGTGGTCAATGTTGCATAGTGGAATTAAATCGTGGTTTGTTAAAAGTGCATCGAATGGTTAGAGTAAAGTTTCGGGAAAGTTTTAAATAAAATTTGAAAACTTTGTGGTCGTCCTGCCTGTGACAGTAAGGAATTTATCACTAAAAATCGTCATACAAATCGTCATAATCGTCAATAATTAAAATTAAACTTCAAATTCTGACAGAATCTAAGAATTTCATGAGTTTCTAATAATTGTACTGGTATTGGCATAGTATGTAGCACAGCTTTGGCCACCTATATTATTTCCAAATCGGTTAAGAATTAGATATAATAATAATAATACTCACCCTATAATTACTCCGAAGAGTAACCCCAGAGTTCCTCTCAGGGATCTGTGCGGGGAAGGTGGCTATTATTATTATTTGCCACGGCGCACTGGGAGCGACTTAAGATTATTTCGGTAACGCATTTGCTTTACAGTTCTGAGGAAACCCAGAAACGTTACCAAATTTAGGGCATGCGGTTGGACTGGCATATATGCATCCACACCTATACTAGTGTGTACTAGTGGTTGCATATCAAGTCCTGACAGAAAGCGAGACAATTAAAAATCCTCTACCTTGGCCAAGTCTCGAACAACGCGCACAGAGGTATCGCGACTGGAAAGACGGTGCTTTAACCCACTCGGCTACCCGTGTCCCCTGAATGATTCAATGAAACAACCTATTTTCACTGTTGTTATTACTTTGTGTTTTTTTTTACGAATGTTTGAAAAAACACCAATAACTCGCAGATTAAATTCTAGGACAATGTGCAAAATACTTGGTTTATTTGAAAACAAAAGTTGTATTGTTTAAAATGTAATATTGGGGAGTTTGGCGCTTTTAGACAATGCATATACAGGACGGGTAGTATACTTTACAGAACGTGTATTCGAGTTAGAGACTTGCGGTTTTCATTTTCGGTAGCCTACAGGGTTGGTTACCATGCCCAGAAGTCGCTGCGCTGTGACGTAAACGGTTCGCCGTCCACACTACAAAAAGCAACCCCATGTCGAAATTTGAATTCGCAAGACTTTGACGGCAATTTCAGAGACGTACAGGATCGATTAAGAAGGACGCTGTCAGGTAACTACTCCATCCCGGCACATATTAAGACCTCCTCGAAAAAGTTCTGTCTCTTTGGTCGCTGTCCCATTTCCAGATCCCCTATGCCACCCCTTTGCATTTACGCAGGGTTTTGCTTGGTTTTACCTCTGTTAGGCGAATCAATTGATCTTAATGCTGCCTAATAAATTGGTGTGGGATGCCACAACTCGCTTTTACCCTTTGTCAACCCAAGTACCCCTCCAAGCCATACCTACTCCGACCCCCATCCACCCCCTCTTAGAGCGGTCTGAAGATGGATTGAAGAGATAGGACAGCGACCAAATACACAGAACTTATTGAGGAGGTCTTAATGTGTGCCGGGATGGAGTTTTTACCCGACAGCGTCCTTCTTAGTCGATCCTCAGAATTTTCTGTTAAAATCTTGCGAATTCAAATTTGGACATGGGGTTGCTTTTTGGGGTGTGGACGGCGAACCGTGTAAGTCACAACGTAGCGCCTTCGGGGTATTAAAACCAACTCAGTAGGCTACCAAAAATGAAAAACCGCAAGTCTCTAATTCGAATAGAACGCAAATATACGTTTGTGTGTACATTTGTATTGTAAATACATACATATGTTCGTTTGTATACCAGTCACCTTATGAATATTATCAGAAAGTATCCTAAGCTACCAACATATGTCAATGATTTCTTTCTTTTCCTTAGGATGTCAAATCAGAACAAAATCAAGAAAATATGATGGAATATCACGAGTTCGAGGAATGTTTGGCCATTAAGTCAGAAGAACTTATTATTAAACAAGAGGAAGATTAATGTGACGGATAATTTTTATGTGTTCATTAATTGAATCACTGATTGCAGAAAGGGTATAAGTCATTAAAAGTAACTTTTGAGAAAATGGCAAATAACTGTTTATGCATCCTCTATCAATATTTTGATAAAAACAAAGATACTATCCTAAATGTGTGAAAAATGGCCAATACTTTCAAAGCTATTTCAAAGAAATCGGAATTATGAAATAAGAATCAACCAGCGTCACCTTCTGTGCATAGGAACTATTAAATGGACATATATCCATTCTGCACTAAATGATATTTCATAGCATATTTTTTGTCGATACTACGTATAGGAACATAAATCCTTTATGCACTAAACGATGCAGTAATACTCTTAGGTACTGTTTCATATGATATATTCAATTTGACCAAAAAATATGACTTGTACCCTTTCTGCAATCAGCGATTCAATTATTACTTTTTATATTATTCGAAGAATAAATAGATTTTGAACAAATTAAAATGAGTATTCTGAGAAGATACACACAAAGGAGTCATTAAAGGATGTAAAGTAGCATGAAATTTATGAAAATATTAACACAAAATATGGCTTGATTTTAATGCACATATGTTAATTGTCACAGATGTAGTAATCAAAATAGTTTTTTCGCCGTTTCTCCCATGAATTGAATTAAAATACGCAGAGACGTTGCAAACTGGCTCTTACTATATGAAGACAAATTACTCTTATTACATGATGAATTAAGAAAGAATTCTTCCGAAGCGGCTCGAGTTCATACTAAAAGCTATCCAGATTGGTGACATCCTAACTAATACTTTTCATCAGACTAAAATAAATGGAAATAAAGTAATCTTGGGTATGTATTAAAATTCAGATGGCGATGCAATCGTACGTCATATATTACTTGATTAATAAATACGACGTCCAAAAATAAGACAAGGTAGTGTAGAAAAAAGAAAAAGAGAGAACATGTGTGTATCTGAACAGTACATCATGTACATCTGTTGAAAAATGATCGACACATGGTATGGACTACAAAATTAAATAAGTATGCTAAACTAAAATTTTAAAACGAAACTTTTTTCTATCTATACTTAAATAAACAAAATAGATGGAAGCTAATTTCACCTTTCACATTTTTTGGAGCTGCAACAGGTCGCAATAGCTCTTTTTTATTCTGAATAAAGCTCAAAGCACATGGATTTATAATCTACAAACTCAACTCTTTTGTACTTCCACTGAATTCAAAATACCTCCTATAATATACAATTTAATGTATATTTACAATTATAAGATATTACATAGAAATCATGAAACAGTAATTTTTACAGGAGTACACTCGACTTGGAGTAAATAGGCAATTTATAGGTAGAAAAGCAAAAACGACTTTTAATGTTGATTTAAAAACACAAGCTTAAACATTACACTCGACATCGACATATCCGAACTTCATATTTCCGAGCTCACCATATTTCCGAACTTTTTCTCACGATATTTCCGAACTTGTACTTCCACATAACCGAACTTGTCGCTGTCGAATGAGCCAGAAAAACCCTTTGCGCATGCGTCAGCGTTCAGTTCAGTTCGGTTATCCTGAGGTGAAGCGAGTTCGGAAATGTGGAATTTCGCGGAACGGAAAAGTTCGGATATGTCAATGTCGAGTGTACATCTCACATGGACATTCGTTATTTGACAACTGACATTAACAGTGCAACCGACCTATAGACTATCTGCAGAAAGGCGGAGCTTAGCGATTCGCGACAACAGCGCTCGCGGCGGCTTACTCTATAAGTTTCGTGCTGGCATATTACAAGAAGACAATACGCAAAATACGATTTATTGCTCATTATGTCATTGTAATCATTGCCGAAGCCGTCGAATTCATAAAAGTAATAAACTATAACTTGAATACGAAGTACTGTGGACGTCACATCTTGAATTAGCATCGGACATATTAGCAGTGCAGTGTTTTGTGTCGCGCTACATAACCTAAAGTGACCAGACGTCCGTCATTATGACGGACATTCTGTCATTCAGAAAGCTTGTCCGTCTTCAAGAGCAGTCCGTCAAACTGTCCGTCATTGAATTTTTTTATTAAAATGTCCGTAATTACGTCTTCTAGATTAATCTGAAGACGTATCGACGTATCGTATCGATCGTGATTAAATATTAGTATTTCAAAAAGGCATCAAATTCCTAAAAGTATCCTTGTGAAAGTCTATATTTTTTCGCCTGCGGTGCTATTTAGCTCGCGCCTCACGGCGCGAAAAATAAACTCTAGCTTCGTCAGTGTGAACCAGCTGAACATGTCCGTCTTTGGCAAAATCAAATTCTGATCACTTTAACATAACCTCACGCTCATAACATGAATAAACGTACGTACGGAAAGTTTTGTTGCGTAGTAAACTGTAAAAATACGCAATATAATACCAAGAATGTACATTTTTATTCATTTTCTATGAAGCCACATAAAGTAGAGCAAAGAGAGAAGTGGATTAAAGCAGTACGGAGAAGAAAGTAAGTAATTAACTTAAAAATACACCTTGGTAATTAAATAGTTTGATAGTTAACATATAAATTGCAGGGCGTTCATTTTGTTTATTAATGTTACAGCGCAGATGGATCTTTGTGGCAGCCCAATAAGTATACGAAGATTTGTAGTGAACATTTCATCGGCAATGCCAAATCATAGTACCCGTTAAGTCCAAGTTTCTTACCGACGATTTTCCTATAAATCAAATAATTTAGACAGTTTCAACACAAAATATAAATATGATTCTCGTGAAAATTATACTTATCTTCCCCCGTGCAATTAATAACATTTGCAACACTGTGAATTCTTTCCCAAATTCAAAAATAGTACAAAAAACAAGTCGACGCATATGACAATATAAAATCCACAGTACAAAAGTTATGAAAAATTCCGCGCGCGGCGCTTCTAGTTATTCTGCAGATAGTCTATAAAATGGTATAAAGTTACCATGTACACTCTAGCCAACTTTTAACATTAGTAACAATACATAAAAGTATATAAAACATTCTCAACACTCCCACTTTTTAAATACTTTTCATTGTTCCAATAGTCCTACTAACTTCTTGTTTCTTTCAAAGGCGTTTCGAGAAACAGACTTCAGTCAGGAAATCAGCTTCTTGATCAGCTGAGGTGACTTATTTCGGAACCCTAATACCATCCATGTATTTCTCTCCCACAAAATGGAATTTGATGTCTATATGCTTCGTGCGACTATGATATTCAGGGTTTCGTATCAACTTAACTGCATTCTGGTTATCAATATATGTATAGACTTGTGGGTATTCCAATCTCTTCTCCAATATCCGATAATAATTCTTGCAACCAAATGATCTCTTTCGTTGTCTGTGAAGTAGCAATGTACTCTGCTTCAGTTGTAGATAAGCAAACTGTCGACTGCTTTTTGCTGCACCAAGTTACGGGACCTGCGTTCAGCTTAAAAACATAACCAGTAGAACAGTTACTTGCATAGTCTGAGTCAGAAAAACCAACTAAATGTAATATATTGCTTGCTTCCTGTATACAATTCCAAAAAGTTGAGTTCCTAGCAGATATTTAAATATTCGTTTTACGGCGCACAGTGGGTTAGAATCGGAAAATCCTGTCCAAAAATCGAAAAACCAAGTTCGTTATATTCTGTTTTAATTCATATAACTTTGTGAAGCAGGGTTTCCTGCGTGTAATACTGAAACGACAGCTACCTAGGCTTTTTTACTTGCCGTTCTACTTCAGTCGGAAGTTGGCCACCTTCGAGTGACTAACGGTACGAGAATCGGTCCCGAAATACTCGACGTTCGTGTGTTATGAATTTTTGTTACCACACGGTGTATTTCCGACTTAAAAAAATGGAGGCTACTCTTGAAGGGATGTAAAATATTATCTAGGCATTGAAATTCAAATTTTTGTATTTCTTATTGTGGAAAATAAATGCGCTTATAATATAAACGCGCATGTTAAGGTGGCGAAAGAAAAGTAAGAAAATAGTTTGTACCTACAGCGTTCTAACTCTAATTCACAATTTAACATGTGGGGAATATTAGTGGAATAAGAAATTCATAAAAATTGGCTGCTACAAACTGCTCATTTCAGTGAAAAATGCAAAAATAGAACGGCGCGTCCAATAGAGCGGTCTCGGGGCAATTCTAACTGTACCCGCGTCAAAGCAGGTGTTCATCCCCGATACAATAGTAAGTCCCAACCAAGGGGGGAAATGTATACACCTGGTGTACACTATTGACCAGTGGAAGGAGAAATACAGGGTGTCTGAATGTTCCGTGAAATATATATTTTTTATTTTATACCTACTAGTTAACCCAATCCAACTTAACTGAGGTTCTCTGCGATCAATTTTTAACACAAAATAATTTTAGTAACCTAATGTAACTTAACTGAAGACACGTTGAGTGCAATTGTAGGTTTCAAAAAGTTCTTACTTTTTGCCCTTTACTTTACTTACATTTCTTCAGGGAGTTAGATTAAAATTTTATTAAAGAAACATATACCTAAATAATTTTATTCGATTCAAAATATTTAACTTTTTAAGAAAATTTTACTTCCGGTTCTCCACCTGTTTTTTTCGGTAAGGCGATTTAGTTGAAATTATATAAGCCGAAAATATCCATGCTCTAATTTTGATCACAATAAGTAACTTTTATCGCGAAAAAATGGTTACATGCGGTTGCAGCCGGTCCGCCATTTTGTTTCCCTTTCGAGGAGAGTACTAAATTGAAATCTTATTTACAGAAAATATGAATATTCTAATTTGGATTTTTAAAAGTTGCTTTTATCGCAAAAAGCGGTTACTTTCGGGCCGCCATTTTGTTTTTTTGAAATCAGCAACCCAAAAAACATTAAATTCGATATAGTTTGACAAATTTTCTACCTTTCTCGATTTTTGGCCAGGATTTTCCGATTCTAACCCACTGTGTGGCGTTCCAGCGAGCTTTGGTTGGGTTATGTTATGCAGGTCAGGTAGCGACTCACGACTCCCACTGAAGGTGGGTTCAGCGCAGATATTTTTAGTAATAAGAATAAAAGTTAAACCTTCGTTTTATAATGACCCAGTTCATGCAGTAAGTCCTTATTTTTAAAATTATTACTAAAAATTATATTTGCTGCATGAACTGGGTCATTATAAAACGAAGGTTTAACTTTTATTCTTATTACTATTCTTATTCTTATTACTAAAAATTTCTGCATGAACCCACCATGAATGTGCAATGTCTATTGTCTAGGTTGCTATGTGGATCACCTGGTATGGTTATGGGATTAGCTTCACTCTCAGTCTAACACAATCAATTATTTGCTTCATATAGTTCTTCTGTGACACAAATATAGAACCATCTTCTTTATTGCCTGATATTTCCATCCCAATGAAATAGTTAACCTCACTTACTGTTACATCAAAGATTTCTTTTAGTTCAATTAAAACTGTATCAATGATCGACATATCTTTCGATAATAACACTCCATCGCCAACATACAAAATTAGAAGTGTCTTTGTTCCGTTTACTTCCCCCACGGTACACACATTTGTCTACATTGCTTTGTATGAAACCGTATATAGTTCTTTAAGACATTATTGAATTTCTCATTCCAGCAACTTTGTTTGTTTTATTGTGGCACAAGTTCCATATATGACCTGCGAGCTAGAAAATGGTGAGGGTGATAAATGATGTTCTCATGATGAGAGAAACTCATCCCGATAAGTTTCCAGCTGACGGAGAATAAAGATAAATAGAAAATAAGCAAGTTTACGTTCATTGAAATGAGGCGGTGTTTTGGGTAGTCTCTGACTTTGAAGCGAAAGGTCTGGGTTCGAATCCCAGTGAGGCCGACTTGTTTACACCATCTCAGTTCAGTACCAGAAAAAGAGAGAAGAGCAGAGTAATAGCAAGTCTATCCTTTCTCCAAAATCTTGTTTTTGAGGATTCCGGCAGCTGAAATCACTCGATATGTATTGTACTAGTCCTAAACTATTCTGTGAGGCCCATAAATTACGTCTAAATAACGGGTCATATATGGTACCATAGCCGAAGTAACTCTTGTTGTTTCTAATCTATTTAGATATTTTGTGGTTTTTAAACCAAATTCCAAACATTATCAATCACACGCACGAGTTGAGTTTATTTAGTTAAAATTGTAACCTTCCACTTGTTTGTAACCCTTCATTTTTATAATTGCAATTTAAATGACATGAACATACCCTAATTATTTCTTCTGCACTCTTCTATAACGATTGAGTGCGAGGCGTTTTCCACTTCCAGGCTAATGATGTGAAGCCCCTAATCCGAGAACATCTAAGTTAGTTAGATGTTCTCGGCCCTAATACAAAACTTCATGCACCGAGATTGGGCGCATTCAGGGACGGTCAGCGGCTGAGTAGCTAACTTAGCTACTTCCCTGGAATGGACGTGGCTGACACTTTTTTGATCTCAGCGGCTGACCAATTTACTTAGCCTAAAATATTGTAGCTGAGATGCTGACTTGACAATAATTCTATCATAATTCTCTCTATCGTTTTATCTGTGCTGTGAGCAACTGAATTTATTTTAACCTACTTTTAAACAAATGTTATAGAAAAGAAAAATATTGCTTGTTTTTAAACAAAAAGTTATGGAAAAGAAAACGAACCTTTGTTCTTTAAGTGTCTTTAAGCACAGAACACGGCAGGGAATTATGAATCCATGATTTATGAAAGTTATCTATGCCATAGAACATATTACGTTTTTTAGATCTTTGCGAAACGCATACAAACGATTCAGGCAGTTTTAAGCCGCTGACTGTCAGAAAAGGCTAACTACTAACACATAGTGGTCAGTGGCTGAGCGTCCCCTGAATGCGCCCATTGTAAGGTGGGAAGCTCCTAGAACTGCTAAAATTACATTGGGCGCATTCAGGGACGCTCAGCAGCTGATTAGCTAACTTAGCTACTTCCCCTGAATGGACGTGGCTGACACTTTTTTTATCTCAGCGGCTGACCAATTTACTAAGCCTAAAATATTATTGCTGAGATGCTGACTGGACAATAATTCTATCATGATTCTCTCTATCGTTTTATCTGTGCTGTGAGCAACTGAATTTTAACCTACTTTTAAACAGAAGTTATAGAAAAGAAAGTATTGCCTGTTTTTAAACAAAAGTTATGGAAAAGAAAAACGAACCTTTGTCCTTTAAGTGTCTTTAAGCACAGAATATGGCAGGGAATTATGAATCCATGATTCATGAAAGTTATCTATGCCATAGAACATATTACGTTTTCTAGATCTTTGCGAAACTCATACAAACGATTCAGGGAGTGGTAAGCCGCTGACTGTCAGAAAAGGCTAACTACTAACACATAGCGGTCAGCGGCTGAGCGTCCCTGAATGGGCCCATTGTGGGGTCTATTCCCACTGAGTCAAAAACCATACCAACTACCAGATTATGAACGAAGAATCTTACGGTATTGTTCCACCTGAGGTTTGTGCCTTTAAGATTGAACGATCTTGACACCGACATTTCACTACACAGTCGAAAGCATCGTTAAGGTCGCTTTACCATTCGAAATTTTTCTTGCCCGCAAGAAAAATGCAACAATTTTTATTGTGCGTACGCGTATTTGTGTTTATTTGTTAAGAAATTGTGCAAACAGACATAAATACGCGTACGCAATTTCTTGCAGATAAAAATTGCAAGCCAGAAGCGCTGTTATTGTCGGAAATTGATAGCAGACTGTTATTGCTATTATGCAGCAACAGTTGAATAATGACAGGTTAAGAAATAACAACCCATCCATATCCGTAATTCGAGCTGATGTAGAGCAAATTCCTTACACGGCTTATAAGCCTTTATGAATATTTAATAGCTAGGAAATGGAATAGGAAAATATATAGAAATCTGCTGATTTTGATTAGAGGTGGAAATCGTTTACGAATAAATGCGAATAGTGGAAAATTAGATAAGTCCAACACGAATTTTGACACTTAAAATTATTCGAATCTCGAACAATTCGAATTTCAGATAATCCCAAATACTCGAATATTCAATAATATCCAAATATTTGAGTGTATTTTCGTATTTATAATTTATACCACCCAAATTATCAGTAATCGTCACCCTTTTTATCATATCCAAGAGCACTTGCTAGGTGAGTACTTACTCATTGGTATTGTCAAAAACAAATAAGGTAAAATACATTCCAACTCGAATAAACGAATAATGAATAAATGCGGTTATTAGAATGCTAATCTAATGTCTCCTTATTCGAAATTCGAATATTCGACTATTCGAATAATTTGAATATTTGACTATTCCAATATTTCAATACTCGAACAAAATTTAATTTTCGAATCCAATATTCGAAAGAGTATTCGAATCTCTTAATGTGAAATATTCCCAGCCTTAATTATCAGCTAAGTTTCCGAAATTAAATCCCAAGGGGTTGGTACACAACACCTCTACAAATGTATTTCATTGGGTGTTGGTTGGTAACGCTCGTTATGCTGCTCCTGTTTTTTTTTATGATTGAGGTTAGGTTGTATACACTTTAGGCACAAAACATCTAAATAGACTTTAGGTTAGAAGTTAGAACGCGATTAGATGTGTTTAGTTTAGTGGTATTTTGTGATATTAGAATTGTATCGAAACTGTTTTGTTCAATTAATCTGATAATTGTAATGTTTTTTTATCACACCGTTTGAAAACTTTTAACAGAGATTTTTAAACACACTGTAAAATGTTTTTTATACAATATAGAAGAGTCAGGAGTGATCTTCATTTTCAGAGGACGTATGTGTATGTGTATCAGTGAGTATTTTCCGAATGTTTCTGTTGGTTTATTAAGATTTAATTTTTTTAGTATCCATACAAACTTAACATATCTGTATGAGCTCAAGAGATGCTTAGATGTTGAAAAGTGAGAGGAGCTTTAATATTACTCGTAGAATGGAGGAAGATGGATCTAGCGGGTAAATTTTAAGCTTTCACTCAATAATACGATGATTGTTATCAAAGCTAGTGCGCAGTTAAATCCTCCAAATGACCAGATGGGCGAAAAAAATAATTCTAATATTTGAAGAGAAAGTAGATTTTCCATATTGATGGATTATTCCACAACAAATTGACGTCCATATACTAAGCTAATTCATAATTATCTACATTTCTCTTTTTGGGATATGTATGAGAAGTGTGTTGAAGTATATGCTAAAAATTAATTAACATTCGTTAAGTAAACTAAACTTAAACTAAATAATATATGGCCCGATACTTGTATTACTGGTTAGAATAATTAAACTTTCAATTAGCAGTTTAAACGTACAAACATGTATTTCTTGGTCCCATTAGTTAATTGGGTTATTTTACTACTTCACTATACAATGACCGTGGATTGGTAATCATAACACAGTATAAAATAAAGTCGCTTCCCGCTGTCTGTCTGTCCCTATGTACGCTTAGATCTTTAAAACTACGCAACAGATTTTGATGCGGTTTTTTTTAATAGATAGAGTGATTCAAGAGGAAGGTTTATATGTATAATACATGCATAATATAGTAGAGAAACTCTGATAATTTTAGAGGTTTCTCATGTGATGTCGTAAACCGTGCGAAGCCGGGGCGGGTGGCTAGTGTTTTTATATTGTTATTAGTACCTAATTAAATTTTTTCACTTATTATAAATTTGTATACAGGTACATATGGACCCGGATTTTTAAGACTTATTTGACAATGAGGGACAAAGCAATTGTCGATTTTTTAGCGAATGTGAGAACCTACACTACAGTGGCGGTTGGTGGATATTGAAAATCTCTTACTTTCATTAGGAAGCATTAGACCAACATTATAATTTAAGGTGGTGACGTAAGTAGAAGGCTGTAACAGCAAAAAAACTGAAATGAAATTTGTGAAAAATTATTAGGTCCTTGAATTATTAGGGTCCTATCGCTGTTTTTTTTTTGTGTGAAAATTAATGGTTTATTTAAAGTATGTGGTAAAAAACATGTCACTCAAAGTATTGCCTATCACTATCCACACTATTGGGCCTTCGCTCAAATTAAGTCTCCTAGGTATGAACCGAAGAGACATTAGAATGGTGACAGGACTCCTTATAGGCCACTGTCACCTTAAAAGGCACCTCCACATGATAAGGGTCATAGATGATCCAGAATGTGGATGGTGCATGGAGGATGAGGAGACTGCATCTCACATCCTCACAGAATGCCCTGCAATTGCAAGGGTCAGAGAACGGCACTTTGGGAGCTGTGTTCTAAACCCAGAGGATGTTAAGAGAATTCACCCCAGGAAAATATGCGCCTTTGCTAGGAGAGGTCCGCATACCTGGGTGAATACTCATGGAATGTGGGTGCACAATGGGCCTGTCAGGCGGCCTAAGTGCATGGGTTTTCCGCCCACTTTTTCTTATTCATTCATTCATTCACTATCCACTACTTTCTCTCATCTTTCTGGCAGGATATAAATTCCACGTTGGAAAAACAACACGTCTTTTAGGTTATCCAAGAATCAACTCATTTTTGGTATCTTCGTAAGAATGGAAGTGCTGCTCAGCCGAGCCATGTACAATCTAATGAAATAAGTGATATGGCGGGTGGGGCTATGCCCGGTGAATATGGCGGGTGGGGCATTTAAGCATTTCCAAGTAAGATTTCACCCATTTTGCAACATGTGGCCGAGCATTGTCATGTAACAAGATCACCTTGTCATGACTCTACTCATATAGGGGCTGTTTTTCCTTTAGGACTCAGCTCAAACGCATCAATTGCAGTCAATAGCGATCTCCGTGATAGTTTCGTTTGGTTTAAGCAACTCATAATAAATTACACCCTGTTGATCCCACGAAATGTGGAAGGGAAGCTTCGAACCACGGATATTTGGCTTTGAAGATGATGTTGACGCATGGCCGAGCTTATCTCACGATCTTTTATGCTTAGGGTTATCGTACTCTTCATTGTCAGTCACAATACGATACAAAAAACTTTTCATATTCTGCCGGTGAAGCAGCAGTTCACACGTGAGAAAACACCGTTTTTGGAGCGTCGAAACCAGTCTGTGCATGTCGCTTCTGACAGAGCATGCTCACCGTAAGTCAACAAGAATTCTGTGCTTCAGCTGCAGATTTATTTTGAATAAAATAGTACAATAAAATTCCCCGCAAATTCTCTTTAGTTGGCACGAAAGTCAACATTTTCAAAACTAAGAAAAGAACGTTGTTTACACTGTAGTGAACTAACATACACTGATGTTCAGCTTATTGACAGTACTTCCTTGCGTTACCATTTGAAATTGCATGCACAGAGTCCTGTTAGGAAACAGCGAGAACTTATTCAAGGTCCTAATAAAAATATATGTCACCCACCAAAAAATTTGAAAACGGCTTTTTTCACAATTGTCAAGCGAATATAATATAAAAATTCTTTTGTTTTTTACAAAATTTTCATTTTGGTTAAAGACACAGCTATTGCAATATCCCAAAAACAATTTGCTGAAGTGAAATAACTATCCAAATTGCTATAACGACAGATAAGAAGCAACTGCATATGCATCGAAGGTTGTGAGGAAATAGTAAAGGAAAGGGAAAGACCGGCCCACTCACCACTTGCGCTAGTCGTTAGAACGAGAAGTGTAGAATTTGTCCTTTCTCATAACTGGCTGATGTCGGCTTTACACTACTCTGTATTTCGCAAATGTTTTGCAAGCTGTTCAATTACAAGTTAATTGCCAAATAATTGCCGCTGTATTCATACTAAATGCATTAAGTGCAATTTAAACCAGCTCACATTTATTAACACATGAATTTTTTTTGTAAAAGTACATATATCCTGTTAACTGCTGGTTATCTCCTACAATTAAAGAAACCAGTGATTACTTAACCATACAAATAACCAGTTGCAAAAAGTACCGGGCCATAAATATTTAATATGGCAACAATGCCTTTTGATATTTGTTGTGATTTAGAGGTCATTGCACTATTCACACATGTTGGTTTGATATCAGTGTATACAGGGTGTGTCCATATTGAGTTACCTATAAGTGAAATGGACAAAAAATTTAATTTTTCAACAAAAAGTCATTCTTCATAAAAAGTTTTGCATGTCTTGAAACGTCCAGAAAGGTTGTTGTTTGTTCAATTTAACATACAGGGTGTTCAAAAAATAGCAAAAATTATATAATAGTGAAGAGTAAAGTACCTTAAATAACGCTATGTAAAAATGTTATTAAGAAAAATTGTTTGCAATTAAATTTAATACTCAAATATGAAAGCATGGACTGCTTTAGTCTATGCTTAGTCAATATTTAAGTATTTTGAGGAGATTCCGCGATTTTTATCATTTTTATATGTTTGAAGTAAAGTAATTTTCTTTTTTTAAAAAAATTATGTTTACTAAAGGCGCAGACATAATAAGAAATAATATTTTTGGGGTTTATGCCAAAAATATTATTTAAACATTTTGAAGAAACAGCAAGTCCAGATAATCATTTAGTCAATCAACACTGTAGTTAATAGGTTTTCTTTACACTATTTCTTCTCAAACTCAAAGTCCCTAATTCGAATATTTGAAATTCCAGTAAGCCATCAATAAGGCAATTGTTATTGTTTGACATTGTGTTTGACATTATTGATTTTTAATTCCAAATAATGCTTACTTTACAACATAAAATTTATCTTATTAAATGTTATGGTATTGGTAATATTTGTTATCGTCATACAATTGAATTGTTTCATAAAAAACATCCAGAAGTCGAAATTAGCCATCAAAGTTTGAAAAAGTTAGTACGAAAATTTGATTTAACTGGTGATGTAAAATGCGGAAAAAATCTAAAAAGGTCCATGATGACGATGATGCAGCCACAATTCTAGTTTTAAATTCAGTCGAAGAAAATCCAAAACTATCACTAAGAAAGAGATCTGCACAAATTTACATTAGCAAGACGCACATTCAAAGGACTTTGGCCGAAAATAATACACACGTTGGAAGTTGGTGATGATGCACGTCGATTGGATTTCTGTTTAGAAATAGGAGCGAGGCTTACTGTAGATATGCATTTTCACAAGAGTATAATTTTTCCGAAGAAAGCACTTTTTCTACCAATGGCTGGTATCGTCGCAGAATTGTCGTTTTTTGGGCACAAGAAAATCCGTCTTTTTCAATTACTTCTAGAAGTCAAAATTTCAAAAAAGTGAATGTTTGGTGTGCAATTACTTTCAATCGAATAATTGGTCCATATTTTTTTAAAGAAAATTTAAATCAAAATTCATACTTGGAGATGCCAAACACATTTTTCTGGCCAAAATTAGACGAAGAGAATTTAGAATATAGAAAAAAAGCGTATTTTCAACAGGCCCATTCAACAATTCAGGTCCGCAGTTGGCTTAACAAATAATTTGGAGAGAAGTGGATAGGAAGATATGGACCTATTTGTTGGCCACTTTTGGGGATTTTTAGCCTTTGGGGATTTTTAACCGATAGCTGGCAGCCGATAGAACACAATAATAATTTTCTCAAGACTTGGATCATTCAAGCAGTGGCCCAAGTAGGTAACTCAAGAAATGATCCACTCAACACACATCTTTTAGAACGAGACTGAAGATGTGTGTTGAACTTGGAGGCCTGCATGTGGAACAGTTATGGTGCGTGATAAAATAATTTAACTGTTTTTTTCAAAATAATTGTTGGATTTGTTTATTAAATCATAGTTTCTTCAAAATAAATATTTAAATAATATTTTTGGGGTTTATGATTTCTTGTTATGTCTGCGCCTTTAGTAAACATAATTTTTTTAAAGGAAAATGCCTATACTTCAAACGTATAACAATGATAAAAATTGCGGAATCTCTTCAAAATACTTAATATTGACTAATAGGCCATGCTTTCATATTTGAGTATTAAATTTAATTGCAAACAATTTTTCTTAATAGCTTTTCTACATAGCGTTAATATTTAAGGTACTTTACTCTTCATTATTATTTAGTTTTTGCTACACCCTGTATGTTAAATTAAATAAACAACAAACTTTCTGGACGTTTGAAGACAAGCAAAACTTTTTATGAAGACTGACTTTTTGTCGAACAATTAAATTGTTTATCCACTTCACCTATAGGTAACTCAATCCGATGACATCTTGTATATCGACAATGTTGGTATTTAATGCAGATATATGTATTTTTTTTTAGGAATGGAAATAATATGCCCTCACCAGTTGAATCGAATATGGATGTTTATGGCTGTATTGAAATAAAACCCTTTGTGGATAAATCTTATAACCTTGAAACAAACCATACGGTCATCAAAACTGAACCATGTCAGGTAAAATAAATTCATTATAATGGTACAAAGAAAATGTGTATGTACAGGGTCCAGCAAAATGATCTCCCACATTTTGCACTGCCACTATGCCCGAATCACCGAAGGGAGGTGGGGCTTAGTGTATTTATCCAGTAGCTCGCGCCTTGCCATTTTAGTTGTCATCATGATTTGGACGGGTGAGCATCGTGGTTTCATTATCGAATCATTTATGAAAAATAACAAATCTGTGATTACGACGCAAAGATCTTTTCGTACTCACTTAGCGCTTGGTAGACATGCTCCCGGTTCCAGATCGCAAAAAATCAACTGGTAGACCCAGAAGTGCTCAGACAGCTGTAAGAGAAGCAGTGGAACGATCTCCTACCCGTTCAGTTGCTAAACATGCGTCTGCTTTACGTTTGTCAGATCGTTCTGTGAGAAGAATTTTACATGCAGACATGAAGTTCCACCCCTACAAAATGATGATCGTGCAAGAACTTATACTAGCCAGTAACTTTGGTTAATTTTTAGTTATTTAACCAGTAGATGTCAGCAAGTGCAGATAAATGGAAAAACAGCTAATGAACACCATCTTACACATGGAGTACCTCAAGGAAGTATACTTGGTCCTATTTCGTTTACCATATTTACAGCAGATTTAACAAACGTAATACCAACAGAATGCAACATTCATATGTATGCTGATGACACCTAAATAGTCATGATTCAGGGTGGTCATGTAATAATGGACTAATACTGAACCCAAGTAAAACCAAAGCGTTATGAATTGGGACAAAGTAGCTGTGTGAACTAGCAAAAAATAATTTAGATGTTAATTTAACATTAGGGAGTACCGTGGTAGATTTACTAACAAAGCAAAACATTTAGGAGTAATATTTGATCAACATCTGTCGTTTGAAAGTCATGTAAATTCTAAACTAGGTTTATGTTATGCTAAGTTGAAAACATTGTATCAGTATAAAAACCTGTTAAACAGTGATCTTAAATGGAACATGGTAAACACATTGATCCTGAGCCAAATTGATTACACCGGCACACAAAAAAAGAAAAGTGGTCATTACTTTTGACCAGACCCATCTAGGGTTATGTATTTCGATGCGCTGAATCCGAATTTGAGGTCGGTTTAACCCGTACACCCACAAAATTTTGAGTGAATTGTAAAAAAACGCTAAAAATCGCTAAAAATGGCAAAAAGATGCAGGTATGCAAGCGATAAAATTTTTTACGAACTAGATCAAGTATGTTTTTCGTGTATTTCGATGCGCTGAATCCGAATCTGAAGCTGAGTTGGCTTGTCAACCCTCCAAATTTAGAGTAAACTGCAAAAAACCGCTAAAAAATAAAAAATTTATGAAAACGAAAATTTTTTTTCGAACTAGATCTAGTATGTTTTTTGTGTATTTTGATGCGCTGAATCCAAATCACAAGTTGATTTAGCTGGTAGACCCTTCAAAGTTACAGTAAATTGCAAATAACCGCTGAAAATTGCTAAGAAATCGTGAGAAATTGCAATTATGCAAACGAAAAAAAAATGTTAAACTAAATCAAGTATTTTTCTTATGTATTTTGATGCGCTGAATTCAAATCGAAGTTGGCTTGGTGTACAAGCCAAACCGACTTCGGATTTGAATTCAGCGAATCAAAAATACATAAGAAAAATACTTGATTTAGTTTAAGAAATTTTTTTCCGTTTGCATAATTGCAATTTTTCACGATTTCTTAGGAATTTTCAACGGTTATTCGCAATTTACTCTAATTTTGGAGGGTCTATCAGCTAAATCAACTTGTGATTTGGATTCAGCGCATCAAAAATACAACAAAAAACATACATGATCTAGTTCGAAATTTTTTTTCGTTTTCATAACTTCAATTTTCACGATTTTTGCGGTTTTCAGCGGTTTCTTGCAATTTATTCTAAATTTGGAGGGTTGACGAACTATATCAACGTCAGATTCGGATTCAGCGCATCGAAATACATAATAAACATACTTGATCTAGTTCGTAAAAAATTTTTTCGCTTGCATAATTGCATTTTTTTGCTATTTTTAGAGATTTTTTAGGGTTTTTTTGAAATTCACTCAAAATTTTGAGGGTGTACGGGTTAAACTAACCTCAAATTCGGATTCAGCGCCTGAAATACATAACCCTAGATGGGTCTGGTCAAAAGTAATGACCACTTTTCATTTTTGTGTGCTAGTGTTATTGTAGTTCGGTCTATTACAAACACTTAAAAATAGTGATGTGCAAAACAAGCTGCAAGTCATGTAGAATTCTTGCTTTAGGTATGCATTTTCTGAAGTGAAATTTAGAAAGCATATAACACCTTATTATAATCAACACAACATAAAACTTTGTAACAGATTAGAACTTCAATTTGCAGTATTACTTTATAATATCTACAAGTCAAAATAAACCACAATATCTTTCAAGGCTCTTAGTAAAACGCTATGAGATACACAAATTCAATTTGCTGTATGTAGAACAACTAGCAATTCCAAAACATTCAACAACTAAGTTTAAAGCATCATTCAGTTATGGCTAGTATTATATTCAACAAATATATTGAAACCTATAATATGAGTAAGTCAACAAACCTAGTTTTGTGAAATCATTAAAAAAGCTCTGTGGAATCAACAAGTCCGCAATATCTAAATTGTTAGAATCACAGGTGTAACTGAAAATCAGCATTGCTGACTCTACACCTTTTGAATCGTGTGACAGTTTAAATAGGAATTACCATGAATATCACCTAAATCTTATGGTAAATTATGTATTTCAAATATGTAATGTATCTTGTAACTGGTAATGTAACATATATTCAATAAACTATTATTATTATTATTATTATTAACTGTACACAAGTACAACCCAGGGAACGAGACTGGGAAAATCGCAGAGCATGTTCCAACGATATTCTTCAAAACGTCCCACAGCCACTCCATGAAAGGCCACTTCACAGCCCACGTGTTACAGTTCGGTGTGGTAATCGATCATTTGTCGTTTGGGGTCCCTATTTTTTGAACAGGGAGGCGTAACGGTTACCGTAACTGCCGATCGATATATCGACATGCTACGCAATTTTTTGGCACCAAAAGAACTTGAACATCCAGATGTGTGGTTTCAACAGGATGGAGCTACGGCTCATACGGCAAGAGTATCAATGAACATTTTAAGGGAAATGTTTCCAGGACACCTAATCTCGATACGCGGAGACTTTGGGTGGCCTGCGCGTTCACCCGATCTTGCCCCATGTGGTTTTTCCCTTTTAAGGCTACCTGAAAACGAAGGTTTTTGAACACCATCCCTAAACAATTGACTAATTAAAAGCAGCAATATGCCAGGAAATTGCAGATATTCTCTCAAATGACTGTTAGAGTAATGGAAACCTTCAGAAGTTACCTCCGAATGTGCATCGAAAACAATGGTCGCCACTTGGACTCTGTAATTTTCAAAACTTAATGCAAATGGAGACAAATGGCACAGTATACATTTTCATTTAAGAAAATAAAATTCTAAATAGCATTTTCAATGGTGATTTTATTGAACATTAAAATGTTGGAGATCATTTTGCCAGACCTGGTATTATTTCCTCAGAATACTGAAATAAAATTTTCCTCGAATTTTTCAATGAAATATCAAAACACTTCAAGCGATTTTGATTGTTGCTGATATTTTTAGCTTATTGGATGCAAAATAGATCATGTTATTTTAAGCGGTGATGTTATCGACATTTTTTAATGGGAGTGACATTTTTCAAAATAAGAATTCAGCGCTATCTGACAAATTCTGAGATATTGAGATTCTATCTAAATAACGAATCATCAAAATAGTTATTTCATGAGTTTTGTTTAGATACTCATATGAAATATAAATATATGAAATCTAAACCAGAAAATTTTTTATTTTTTTCCGATTAGTTAATTAAACACAGACTTTGAGGTTAGGGCTCTGGGGTTCTAGTAAGTAGTCTTTTACAATTCTAGGGGTTAATGCATTCTAGGTTTTTGCAGTTTGCAGTTGGATTGAGTCGTGTCCATCAACAGATTGAGCTTTGGAAAATCGCCAAATAGACAATATCTCGCTCTTTATTCATCCATATCTTGAAAACTGTTCATAGCAGAGGCTCGGGCTCACGACAACTTTTGATCAGGAAGTTAAAAACTACGTTATACTAAATTTTCAACCAATTTGACAGGGTGCGGGGTCCTTTGAAGTAATTTGTAAAACGGGTTTTGTGGAAATTGATTTACAAATATCATTTAGCCGAAGTCAGTGCCCAAATTCGATACAATTTTTACCTCATCAATCAATATACCGAAAATTATATCACACACCTTTTTAATGTTTTAATACGTTTTGATGAACAGTACAAGGAGTCATATGTAAGAAAATGACCTAATTCGGTCCATCAGTTTTTTCTGCGAATGGTCAAAGTGAGTTCACATTACATCACTAGTAGTATAATTTACATCGCTGTTTACATTGCTGGTGATGTAATATGAATTACATGCACTGTTAGTGCAGTAATAATTTTCTCAACTTAATACAAATTGTTCAAAATGAGTGGTATAGTAAGACATTTTTGTATAAGTTGTAGAAAAAATTAATAAGTTATTATTAAAATCCTTTAGAGTGTTTGGGTTTTCAGAGGATGCATGCATAATACTTAATATCAAAATACATCCTAATCAGCACTAGTTACTGTTAATGATTTCATTATTTTCCTTAGGATGTTAAAACCGCACAAAACCAACAAAAAAAGCGTGATGGAGCTTGAAGAATGTTTGGACATTAAGTCAGAAGAACCTGATATTAAAAAGGAGGAATATGAGTGTAACAGGTAACAGTAAGAGTCAATTTTATAAATGTTAAACTATAATAACATGAAGGAGGTGATACTCCTACTTATGTACAGCTCACGTGCTCACTAGCAACATCTCTCATTGTTCAAAAAGTTCTTAATTACAGGAAACTACTATTTTCTTATTACAGTTTCCGGTTAATTAACTTCTAACTAAAATAAAAACTGTTAAGTTAAACTCAAGGATATGTATTAAATTAGATTAGACAATTAAATTCAACACATCGTTTGTGTTATATGTACAGGCTGACTTTGTGAGAATGTCCACTCCCTACGTTCGCTTTTAGAGCTACGGAGAATAGGGGGAACATAATTTTTCTGATATTCCAGAATATGCTGTCAGAAAAACAATTGAAACAGAAATGTAGCAGCTGTTTAATTAACATTGTTTACGTTTCTTTCTAATCATTGTTTCATCTATTGTAGGATAGATGTCGCTAGTAATTTCAGTTAAATTAATTTTGGTTGACTGAATTGAGAAAATGAAATTTTCTTCTTTTGGCTGATTCATTAAATTGGTTTTTAATTCACTGCAAATATAGAGCCATCCAAAAAAAAACGTCATCAAAGTTGGCCAAGAAAAAAAGACATTTCTAATCTTAATCGAATTTATAACCTTATTTATTGACAGTGACAGTCACTTGTCAAAAGTTTGACATAACCGAAAAGCTTGGACATGACCGCTATTTCCATCTCTCTCGTTCATAGCCAGAGTTGATGACGTTTTGTTTGGATGTCTCTATACATTTGCTGATGACGTCTCACGGTGACTCAGATGTTTAACTTCGCTGCAATATGATATAATTTATAGTAGGCCGTGAAGTGAATGACTTCTTTTGTTGTCAAAAATAGACACAAAAAATGTCTTTGTTGTTTTGTTGTGTCAATGAAACTATATGGCTATAAATGGGTTTTTCATATTTTGTAAATAAGTATATTGTTACACATCTGAGATAAATAATTAAAAAAATACCAAACAACAAATAAACAAAAAAATCATATCGTGCACAAGAAAATTCGTCGACGTAAATCAGTCGACAATGGGGTAGGTTCATATATCAAAAAAACTAAACCAAAATACCAGGGCGCCAATGGCAATCTTTGCAACCCTGTTCAGCTTCAGCTTTAGTTAAACGGCTTTCATATGTTTCAATCTTCTAAACCAACTAATGTACAACCTTCAACGATGTCATTGGCTAATCTAGTGTTACATTGCATATACTCAAAAAAATAAATAATATTGGCTTATCTGGTGCTGGTCCTACAAAAGAAAGAAGGAAAGTCTGGAAACGGTGGCGATGGCGTTTGGAAACGGGGGCGTGTGGAAACTTCTAAGATGGCCGCTAGTTGTCTCTGAGACGAACAGGTAGATCGGGACATTTACAAGTCCTTGAAAATGGTTGCCGCAAAAGAAATACTTGTAAAATAAATGTTCTCGATCTGCAACCTCTTCTGCGTATTCTCCAACGGGCGAGAACAATGGAAAATGCAGTCTACCTCCAGCCAAACACAGGTCCGCAGAACAGAAATAGATAAAAGAATGGTGCTAAACGGAAGAACAGTGGTGCTAATCGGGAGAATCGTGCCAAAAGGAAGAAGCCCTGAAAATGCCAAGTCCACAAAAGCACGATTAGACTAGAGACAGACTAGAGCTCGGAGGTTAATAATACCTACCTACTTTACCAGGGGCGGCTCCAGGATTTCTATCAGTAATGTTACGAAATATTATACAGTTCAAACCTTATACATTTGGGGTGATTGTTGTAGCCCAACTAATCGGCAAAGGAACCATAATCACAAGACACAGAACTTGCATATTATACATGGTAACTGACGCTATAACGTGTCCTGCTGCCACTCAAGTTTCCATAAATTATTAATAACTGTTCCATATGTTCAGGCGCCTGTCACTTAAAATTCACTTATAAAAGGAGCGTTCAACGTCTACAGGCGTAACTGAAGCATATTTAAAATTATTGAAAGTTTTGTAAGGGCATATTTCTTGTTCAGGGCATCTACTTCTTTGCCTGTAAATAAATCTACAACATGACAAAACGTGGGAAAGTCAAGATTAGTAACATCCATTGTTTCATCAATAATCGAGCACGATAAACCGATATTTTTAATGTCCTCACACAGTGGTGCTATATACACGGTGGAGACTTTAACTGGAATATATTCGCTAGCGGAGTGGTGAATGATTTTTCAAAAAATTCCCGAGACACGTCAACTTTTAAATGTATTTACCTACATTTTGCAAGTAATGTGAAAAATATAGCCCTTCAGGGGTGGCTGAAACCACCCTCGACATGATTTTTTCAAATGCAACCCTATGGCTTGTGACCCCTCATTGTAAAGCTGGTGGAAAGAGGAATCCAACGCACTGATCAAATTTTAATTTTTAGTATGTTTGTAGGGTTGCATACAATTAAAACGTAATTTTATAGTTTAATTTATTTTTAACGCAACAATTTCGTACTCAAAATGTGTATTGTTTAGTTTTGGAATGTAAACCTTACTTTTGATATGTCCCCACAGAAAATTCCAAGCAATTTTTTGCCACAACTGATATTTGTTATTTTTTGCTAGTGTTTTTACACGGCCGCAAAGAGTAATTTAGTTTGTATGCTGTATTCAGAGTTTGAAACGAAGTGTTATTTCAAATTGGTGAAAATGTCTTATTTAACTGAATCACTAAAAATCGAAATTTTGATGATGATTGGATATGGCGATAGGGCGCGAACTCATTGCGAAGTTGTTCGCTTGTTTCGAGAAACGCATCCTGACTTGCCACCACTAAATCAAGGTACCATTAGTAAAATTGAGGCACAATATCGAGAGATGGGTCATGTCAGGAAAGTACCGAGTAAGAGGCGGGCTGTTGTTGATGACGACACGAAGTTGAATTTGTTGCTTGCTCTAGAAGAAAATCCAATCACTCCAGCCCGTCAACTGGCCCGTGATAGTAATCTTAATCACAAAACAGTTTTAAAAAATACTTAAATATGAGAAAAAACGCCCATATAAAATGCTAGCTGTTCAAGAGCTACTTGAAGATGATCCAGATCGACGAGTGGAATTTTGCGATTTATTGATGACTTGTATTGATCAAAACCAGTTATCTTTAGAGTGGATAGTTTTCTCTGACGAGGCTACTTTTACATTAAATGGGAACGTAAATCGCCAAAATTGTCGTTACTGGGCTGAAGAGAACCCCCATTGGATGAGGGAACTTCATACTCAGCGCCCACAGAAAACTAATGTGTTTGCCGGAATAATACAAGATAGAATTGTAGGACCATTTTTCTTTGATGACACTCTTAATGGAGCAAGATTCTTGCGTTTACTCCAGCACGAACTAATGCCAGTGCTATGTCATTTATTTCCAAACCCCTTAAACCCCTAACTTGACCGACGAGAGGTTTTGGTTTCAGCAAGATGGGGCCCCACCACACTATGCTGCCATTGTTCGTCAGTATCTGGACATAATTTTTCCCGGTAGGTGGATTGGGAGGCGAGGTAATATTGAGTGGCCAGCAAGATCTCCAGATCTTACACCACTGGATTTCTTTTTGTGGGGACATGTTTAAACCTTAACTTAAAAGTAGGGTTTACATTCAGAAACCCAACAACATAGCAGATCTGCAGGAAAAGATAAGAGAGGAAATAGGAAAAATAACACCGCAAATGTTGCATAATGTAAGGGACAGAAACCTACCACAGACTGGGATGCTGCCAACAAGTGAATGGTGCATATTTTGAACAATTGTTACGTTGAAAATAAATTTAATTTTTAAATTGTTTTAATTGTATGCAACCCTACAAACATACTAAAAATTAAAATTTGATCAGTGCGTTAGATTCCTCTTTCCACCAGCTTTACAATGAGGGGTCACAAGCCATAGGGTTGCATTTGAAAAAATCATGTCGAGGGTGGTTTCAGCCACCCCTGAAGGGCTATATTTTTCATATTACTTGCAAAATGTAGGTAAATACATTTACAAGTTGACGTGTCTTGGAATTTTTTGAAAAATCATTCACCACCCTGCTAGCGAATATATTCCAGTTAAAGTCTCCACTGTGTATAGTCGTCTGAGTTGTTTCTGCAGGCAGACTAACTTCGTCGTATTTTCCACTACAGCGTTCTGGACAAATTGTCTGAACTCGGGGTGATCTAATTTTACGAATGGAATATTACATACTACCGTCGTTTTGACTAAATTCAAATTAAGTTGTCTCTGTCTGTCTCGCGCACTCACACCACCACTTGCACGAGCTTGTTCGAGACGTTTATCTGCAGTAACAAGCTGTTTTACAAATTTATTCGATGTTTCGTGCACACAAATGTTGATGCATCGACCACCGCGAGTAAATAATACTAAATAAACAAGTATAAATTACGTTCGCCTTCGCGACTCGACATTGGTTGAAGTGGGGCGCAGAACACGGCAGACTGGTTGTATTCTGGAATACATATAATGGCATTATTTGATTGAACTACGATTGTATTATGTACATACCTGTATATATATGTATTAGACTGCAATAAAATATGCGGAATCCCAGGCCAGGACCTCAATTTGCATTATTTAATTACGTAAATCAAACGTCCCTAAACAGTATTTTGCTACGCGTGTTAAGAAGGGCTGCAAACAGACATCCTGGGAGACCCGCTCCCCCCACTCTTCATATTTGCCGCCGCGGATTACGGGATAGCTAAATAGCAAATTATATGGGCCGCCGCACGTACGTTGCAGGTGTTAGGTTTAAGGTGTTTACTGTTTATTCGGTGTTAGGTCTTTCGCTGTTGTGATCGTCGCGGTACGGAACCAATAAATAGCGATATTAAGCGAAAAGGTTTTCTTATTAATTACGTCGTGGATTCCGTTCGTATATAAATTGCAAAATATAACAAAAAACTTTGAGGCATTTAAAATAGATGGAATATTCATACGTTGTGTATCGTGTAATAGTTTCAAAGTTACCAGGGCTGGTAATTGGCTTTATATTATTTTTATATGGCTTTATATTATTTTTAAAAATTTTTGACAAAACTAAATGACGGCCGAAACAAAAATATGTTTTGTATAAAATTTATAGTTTTTCTTAAAAACTACGGACTTTGCCACAAGTGTTCTAACAATAAAAATGTCTTAGAATCAATTGCAAAATGCTCAATTTTTTCAGATTTTTAAATAACGTTTTTGGAAATTTCGATTTCGTCAATCAGAAATCGTCTTTAAAAATCCTGAAAAGAGTATCCTTCAAAAAATTCAAGACATTTTTGTTCTTGAGAAATTTTTACAAAAAGTATAGTTTTGGAAAAAAAAAACTATTAAACTTTAAATACATATACAGGTTTAGAAAGTCCAAGATTTCAAAGCCGAGCATTAATAGATAAGAAAAGAATAAACTCTTCAAGTAAAGGGAACTGACTTTACTTGAAATATTATATATATTATATACATTATAATACTTGAAATATTATATATATTATAATACTGGGAAATATTATATCCTTAGTTGCCAGACTGATATGTCGTTTTAATTTTTATGATTCATTCTCTGTCTCTTCTTCTCTTTTATTGTCTGTCTCTGTGTTTACATCAATAGGAACCAATAAAATTATGTAGGCGGGACGCCCCGCCCATAAATTATATAGCGCACGTGTGAATTGAATTCTTGTCTAGACTCTAAAGTATAATAACCGAAATAAGGAATCAAATTTTATTTTCTTGCAGACCGGTTAGTTAAGGAATACAAAAATTTGAAAATAAATACAATTATGTTCGTACACTTGTTTTAAGTGTATGGGATAATTGCTAAAAGTCAGAATTACGTAAGGATTTCATTTCATACGCTAAGTCGATGTACACCCCCATAACTGCGAAAAAGTACTGAGTTCCACTCCACTCAAATTCGGCGATAGGCGTGTAGGCAATATCCCTCCACATTCTGTTAGGTTTCATACGTTTCTAATACGTGCACAAGCGTGAACCACTGTAGCATCTAACTGTCTTTGTCTGTTCTTACTGGCGTCTTTTAACTTATTCTCTTCTACACATATATCGCTAATATGTAAAGATGCAATTTCCTATGGTGTATATCGATGAACGTTTTAAAAATCAATGTCTGAAAAATTCCGAGGCCATATTCTGAAAAAGCATGGAAGTTTACGTTGCAATTGATCTGATCGAATTTTTTCAACACCTATAACACTGAAAATAAGCTGAATGAAAACTACTTACAAAATCAGGACATTTTATTTATGTATGTTGACAATGACAATTTACTGGTGTTTTGTCAGACGATGCAGCCGCTTATGTGCGAAAAAGAAACGGAGCGCCTAAAACACACATGTTAAAAATATGGCCCATTATGACATGTTTAGCGCATGCATTACATCTTGACGATATGTTGAATAGACAATATGTATTTGAGTGGAGTATCTCTACCATATTTTAATTTTGTATTGCTTTCCTGAATTCGGTCCTGATTCACCACGAGCTTATTGTACCCTATGTGTATATAGGAGTTATTGATGTACTTTATTAATGTGGCAAATATGACAATATTCCAGTCGCATGAAGCCCATTCTTGAAATCTATTATTAACCTACCAGCTCCACAGTAGACATATCATTTTTCTAGATTAATCTACTTTCTTAACATTAATCCAAGAGTTAATTTTCCTGGAAAAACTTAGGCAGTATCAATCAGGTCAGAGAATCGACAAAAGTCGAGAAGAATCTAACAAGCAATGATGAACTTACATTGCATTTTAAATCAATCTCAAAGATTTCAGTGCATCTAAAACTTTAAATTAAAAAAACCACTGATAGGAGCCTGACGCTAACGATACACCTTCCTCAAAAATGGACGAATATCCGACTTAAGCCCCTCAGTCAACCACAAAAAAGTTCGATTGAACAGAAAACCAACACAAGATATGATGTTTCCAAATACTATTCAAATATAAAATATAAGTTTTTAAAAAATAGAGACTTCAAGGAAGAGGTAAGAAGAAAGAAAATCCCAACGGTTAAAAATATAACAAAAAATACAGGAACGAACATGTCAAAGCGCCGGCGTTTTATAGACTGAGTCACAGTGTTGCCAATCTATGAAAAAATAAGTTTATTAGTTTACATTATTTTATTTTAATTCACTTTAATATGTACAAAAAACGCTATGCGACTAATTGTTCTCTAATTTATACGATCTATAATGTATGAGAAAAAACAAAAGACAGTTAACATGACATAAGAAGTTGATCAAATGAGTGTCGAAGGACACGTGACTCGAAGCTTGACGTTCGAATAGACACGGGCGATATCAAACAGTTAAAAATACCACGCTGCAAGGAACAGAAAACAATAGAAGAACACCGGACCCCTGTAAATAAAAAAACAAAAAAGCAAAAAAAGCCACGCAGCCGGTTTATCTTTTCCAGCACTAGGGACGTGGTTTACCAGAGATATAGAAATATCATAACTAGAGTTCGTGCGAGCGCGGAGTGTAACAGGACTGTAGTAAGTTTACGAATGAAAATGTTAATATGTTCACAGAAAATATGTTGCGTCATAGTACATTATTAATATTATTACTTACTACCCAGCACGAATGTCACAGTTCCGACACTGTGCATGTCCTGCTCTTGACTCGTTGGCCTTCACAGCTCACAGCTGACTTGCATTACGAAAACTGCTCTAGCAATTTGATTACTTTGGCACGCTGTAACAGACAGTCGCCGGTATTGCATCGCGTTGATACATTTCGTTTTTAAGTATTCGACGTGTGTTTAATAACTTTATAAATATGTATTATTAGTTGAGGGGAGAAGTGAATAAAGTGAGGTACCATGCCAAAGGTGAAAAGAAATAGACGGGAAGTATTTCAAACGTGGTTGACAGTGATCCCGGGGTTTAGGGACATACGTAATCAAGGAAAAGACCTTTTTTGTACTGTATGTGAACACATTATAAATTCTTCAGATAAAACTAAAGTAACACGGCATCTGAAAAGCCATGCCTCGTCTAGCGCCGACGACTCCGTATGTTTCTATGAACTTACAGAAGCCTTTGTTGCAAGCAATATTCCATTAAACAAACCAGAGAACCCCAAGTTACATACGTTTTTAGAAAAATATATGGACCGAAAAATTCCTTATGAAACTACGTTAAGACTTGCATATGTCGATCGGGGTTACAACAAAAGTAGTGACATCAGTGTAGTGACATGCAAAGCGTGTTAACAAAAATCCAGGATACTTCATTTTGGAAAACAAATGTAAAGTTTTAGTTGGTACATATCCAGGAGTTACCAGAAAATATATTATTATATAGTTCATGCCTCAACAATTTCTCATACTGTCATTGTCAATAGTAGACGTTGAACGGTCCTTTACATACACAAGTTAATATTAAGTGATAAACGTCGCCGTTTCACTACAGAATACTTAGAGAAGCACGTAATAATATGTTTTAACCACCGCCAACCTGCATAGGGAACCTTGTTTCAACACTGACGTTTGTCGGGTAAGTGTTGCCAATGACATGTGTTATCTTAATTTATATAGGTATTTTATCCTTAACTTAACTGTACTATTTGGTAAAAATAGTAATATGTTGCTACATAATTTATGTAAGCAAGCATGTATGTTGAAGCTCGAAACGAAACAATGTTGTTGTCAAACTTTTGCCAAATGACTTGTCACAATTGTAAGATAAATAACGGCTGCCTCATAGTGTAACAGCCTTGACAATTGGATACGATTTTAAAATACGTATTTTTTTATACGACCAACTTTGATGACGCGTTTTTTTGGTATTAGTTAACTTACGCTGATCTATCCATCACTTATGTGCATGAAACGTCGAATAAGTCTGTAAAAATGTCAGCGTCTGTCACATGTTACGGTGGAGCGTTCGATAAACAATTTTGCAGAACTGTACCATATGTGACAGTGTACTGACATGGCATGTAAAAACATATGTTTATCAGTATGTAGCTACAGATAAACAACGCTCGTGTAAGTGGTGGTGTGAGTGGCGGAAAGACAAAGACAATCTAACTTGGATTTGGTCAAAATGGCAAATAATTCTAGGATGTCGAAACGTTTTGCGTTTCTCGAAACAGTCATATTGCGAAACACTGTCATGGCCGTCATGGCGTGTTTGATGGGACAAAGTAGGTTATGAAAAATGGATAATGTAGTGCAAAACATTTTGGAGCTCGAAATACTGGACGGTGGATAAGTTGGTGGAGCAGCACTTTTTCATCCAGGTTGGATATAATAAATTTTATTTAAAAAGTTTTATTATTACATGCCCCTTATTTTCTAAACAGCAAAACACAAATCGTTTCGCTGCTGTTCACGGTGTTAACTAAACGCACAACCACGCACAACAAAAATGGCTACCGTTTCGCGAAACGCAAAACGTTTCGACATCCTAAAACACGACCAATGACGATAGCGTGTAATATTCCAGCCGCCAAATTAGGTGTCCGAGTTCAGTTCAAGTTGTCCAGAACACTGTGAGTGGCAACGCGAAGTTAATTTACCTGAAGAAACTCTTAGACGAATATGCTTAGCACCACTGTGTGAGGACATAAAATAAAAATATCGTCTTGGAGTGTAGTAAAAGACTATGAAGCTTAGCGTTGACGAAGCAAATGATGTTAAAGGACAGAACATATCTAGCTTAGTGGTTGAGGGACTGAATAAGGCCAAAGACGAAAGTACATTTGAAAGTTTCAAGGACATGGCACACGGTTACTCTAGTGTCGACAGCCTTGAATACAGGTCTTTAATGAAAGCAACGTCCAGAAAGACGTTTTTCGGACGTTCTACCAAGATCACTACTACCAGCGGAGCCTGTTGGGACTTGTTGGGGCACATGGGTACATATAGCTATTTCAAGTGATAGGCTCTAGAACTTAACTCCTGAGCATACAGTACGAATCATCCTAATGCGTACATATAAGAATGAAGGGGAATTGATAAGTTAACTTCTATCTTGAATAGATGCCATCACCGCTTAAACATGAGGTGGCAACCAATCGTATCCAATCGCGAGCGCAGGCATCGGTTTGTCTGTAGAGCTGTTTGGGTTGAATTTGAAATAGCATTTTATATTTTATTCTGGTCGAGTTACCGATGAGAATAGTGCATTATTACGAGGGTATTGTAGAAGCGCTACAAAGTGTTTATGATAGGCTAGGTTACTGTTTAGCTGAAGAAGGGGGCAATTTGAATATTTACTATAATCGCATTTATTTTCCTTGATTGAGCTGTTAATTTTGTTATTTGAAAATTTGGACTAGTAATTACGACATGCGCAGATGATACTAACAAGAACTTAGTGATTACGTCAAATTCTGGCGAACGCAGCAGAGGCGGCCTCAGGTCACATTATAGGTCTTTTCATCAAGCTGAGATCAAAACATCAAATATGAATGTTTCGGACATTTTTGATGAAAATGTCTGTACCGCCATCATTTTACAAGTTAATTTAGACGAAAGCGTGATTGGCGGTGCCAAATTAGTGTACAATGATGTGGAGAAGCATTCTTTGCTCAATTAAGGCGCTGGTGGCAATGTCATGGCCGTAAAGTATCTGGAAGCAAGACAGAACTTGTTGCAAGGTTAGGATTCAGCTGTCACATATTTGATAACTACATTATGAGAAAAACAGGTTTGTCAAAGTTCACTTTCTGTGATTGTTGACTAATTTATATCATTTTCCCGTTGTGCAGTTATTGTTTATGTGTTAGTTACGCCACGTGACCGGTGTAACAATGAAAAAATGGTTTGATTGACAAATACAATTTATTTTTAAATAAAATTGATTTTAAAATGATTTGTAATTTTGAATTGTTTGCCGAACAAATGTTGGAACCCGAATGAATAAAAAATATGTGGAGAGTTCTGCTTCTCGTCGGGATACCGGCCGAGGCCACGGAGCGGTTCCCGAAATGCTGAAGGCAAAGGATTTCTGATAGCGTGACCCATGGCGTGATACAGGCAACGGCTCCAGCGGTAGCCTCACATGGACGCTCCTCTAGTGGTGGCGTTATAACTCGTTAATCTTATTTGTTTACTAAAAATGCTGTCACTGTTATAGGGCGAAAAATGCAATTGAAAATTAAGTTCCTGCAATAACAGGAAAGCTCTTCTCTACTTTTGGCTTTGTATTTTTCTTACAAACTCCTTTTCTTCACTACCTAGAAACAGTAATGTGCGTTGTTATTTTCATACGTACAGGTTAGATTACCCGACGCATCATATGTTACTACAATTATGATTACATACCTTTCCTATTTTCTTCGTGCTTCGGTCGATCCGGATGTCGTCATCATTTGCAGGATCATTTTCTTCTTGGAAATGAAGAGAACATATATATGTATCTTCTTGTACATCGGCTATAGACGAAAATAGTCGGTTGCAACGTCAACAAGCTTTCACCCACGCCTCGCATTTCCTTCATTGCACACAATGTCTTGCATGTTTTGGAAAAGGCAACAAGTAGTAAGAACGGTTTGTGAAAGATTTGGAGCGAGAATCGCTGTTACTGACGCCAAGGCAACAGCGTTTGTTAGCTCCTCTGCTCGTGACTCCCATAGCTTTTGAGTATCTTTCACAAATTTCAATATGTAATGCACAATTCCTTCACAAAATTTTCCACCGATTCCTATTTAATTGTTTAAAAACTACAATGTTTACATGAAGTGCTATATTGATATACGAAAAGTGGCCGAAACAACATGGCGGACATCGACGCATACGCACGAACAATTTCTTATGATGAAAAGGCCTATTACAAAACGATAGTCCACGGAAAATACATCGTAACACACTAATGAATATACAAATAAACGTACTACCAAAATTTGGGCCTAAAACGCGAAGAAACTTGATTCACTAGTTATAAAGTTACAATGACAACTAGAATTTTAAGTACCAGTTATAAAAGTGGACCATACAGTATCCGTATTGTTGCCATAGATCACAAGTCGGTGATAGTGGTATACTAGAAAAGTTAGCTGGTAATGTCCTTACTATAGCATAATGACCTATATTATTGCAACTTTCGTTATTATTGCAGATTTGGTATTACTTAATGAATTTTACCTTTAAACCGACGAAATATTCGAGTCTTACTTGCCACTTTTTTATACCTGCCAAACAGTTAAGCCCTTGGAATATGAATACATCATACCTGTTATAATAAAATTCTGGATACCTCGACGTAGCGTCGGTATCTAGAATTTTACGATAAGGTATGATGTCTTCCTGTTTTAAGCGTATACATGTTCCCAAAATACCTGTTTCAAGACAAGTAAGACTAATATTTCGTCAGATTAGAAGAAAAAAGTTCATTAAGCAACACAAAAACAGCTGTAACGAAACTAAAACTGTTCAACCAGAGACGAGAAAAGTTGCAAAAGAGATCATGCAGCTAGTTAAAGTAATATTACTTTTTGTATTAAACAGTGTATGAGTTTTTGTGGGTACGTCCTTTTAAGTTTCATGAAGTTCACACGTAAATACCACTCCATCGTGTAATAGTTAGCTCCCCATTATGTTTATTCGAATATTCACTATTGTATTATGATGTATTTTCTGGCGAACTATCGCTTGCCATAATAGTGACCTGAGTCCGACTCTGCTTCGACTCGCCGGAACTTGACTGTATGTAGTTTCTGTCTTGTTCCGCTATTGTCATATCAACATAATATTTCTATTAGACATTTTAAAATTGTTTCACAGTAAAGTTGAAAAAAGATAACAGTAAAAGTTATACGCAACACAATCTGAAAATGAAATTGGCTTATATTAATTGATCGTACGTCAAAGCATTTTTATAAATATAGGAGTTCTTATAAAGAACTGGATGGATACATGAATATGGACACGTTATAACATCGGTTACCGGGTACCAGTTCTGTGTATTGTGATTATGGTTCCTTTGCCAATTAGTTGGGCTACAACAATCATCATCATTATGTATAAGGTAAGACCTGTTTAACATTTCGGAACGCACTAATAGTGGTATCCTGGAACCGTCCCTGGTAAAACACGGATCTATTATTAACCTCAGAACTCTAATTATAAATCATAACACAAGGTAACAGAGGTCTATCTATAGTCAACTTGTTTAAGGAACATTCTAACCAAGCAAAACAATTTAGTAAAGAGAGCCCAAAAATATCTACCTACATATACATTAGGGTGGCCCAAAAAAATTGAATATTTTTTTATTCGTGTCTCGTCTCGTGTGAAAATATATTAATTTATCATTTTATAAACGCCCACTTAAAAACTCAGCTCAAAAAATTATTTAGAGGTCGTTCAAATTTTAAAATTTCAAAATCGTCAAAATTGAATTTTTTGTTTTTATGTTTTTCCTCCTGTTATTATTTTGTAGGTTGAAAAATGTCGATTCTGAAAATTTGAAATCAATATTTTATTTAAAGGTCACCCATAATTTTTACTCAAAGTAGTGTACCTAAAATGTTTTCGAGCAATCTCTAAATATCAATATTAACGAACTAATTATTTTTTTTATTGAATTTGACGTATAAAAGAATATAAATAAAACTTGCAGACACTTAAAAAATTAGTTCGTTAATATTTATATTTGGAGATTGCTTCCCCCCCCTTTAGGTACACTAAAAAAAAAGTAAAAAAAATATGGGTGACCTTTAGAAAATAAAAATATTGATTTCAAATTTTTCAGAATCGACTATTTTTCAACCTACAAAAAAATAACATGACGAGAAAAAAAATTAAAAAAGGAAAAATTCAATTTTTGAAGGATTTTGGAAATTTTTAAAAATCTTAGAGCGAACTCTAAACATTTTTTAACTGATTTTTTAAGGGGGCGTTTATAACATGCTACATTAATATATTTTCAGAGAGTTTACGAATCAAAAATATTCCATTTTTTTAGGCCTTATATAAATTTGAAAATTTAAATTAAATGCTAAAATAAAAACGAAAACAAAAATACCGTAACAATATACTATTTGAGATAAAATGCTAATAATTCAAATGATTATTTAGGGTAGCTACGAAAGAAAACATTTAAATAAATTGTTAATTTTACATTATCATCTATTCTGATAAAATAAATGTTTAACAAAATTGACAAGTATTAATCATTGGTACTAATAATTCTCAGAAACTTACCTTCTACCTATAACTATTAATAACTGTAGTAAGCATATATATAACGATGTGTTTAATTTAGCAGTATAGTTTTTTGGGTATACAAAAAACATGGTTCCACTAATTCATTTCAGTGTGATGCCATCTGAAGATACCGAGAAAAGAAATACTCTGTGGATAAATCTCATAACCGGAGATAAACTGTGTGTTCATCAAAAGTGACCCTAGTCAGGTAACAAAACACCGTTATATAATACTACGAAACAAATTTATATGTGTTATTTCCTCAGAATGATTCTGAAATAGAAATGGAATATCCCAAGGGTCATAAGTTAACTGAAGATGTAGCGGAAACACGTTATTATTGCAAACTTGTCCTTATGTGGCGAAACGGAAAGGAGATTTGTCCAAGCATGTATTAATTCATCAGAAGAGTCTTGAAATAAGAACTTATGACTGCAGTTTTTGTTTCTACAAGACGAAACGCAAAGGCAATTTAAGCAAACACATATTGATTCATCAGGATGCTTCTGAAATTGTGACTTTTCAATGCGCACTTTGTCCCTATAAGGCGAAACGCAAAGGCAATTTAAGCAAACACGTATTGATTCATCAAAGATGCTTCTGAGGTAACGACTTATCAGTACACACTTTGTCCCTATGAGCGAAACAGAAAAGTCGTTTAACCGAACACATGTTGATTCATAAAAATGCTAAGAGGTGACAACTTATGACTGCAGTTTTTGTTCCTATAAGGCGAAACAGAAAAGTAATTTAAACAGGCACACGTTGATTCATAAGGATGCTTCTGAGGTTACGACTTATGACTGCAGTTTTTGTTCCTACAAGACGAAATAAAATGCATTTAACCACACATTTTGATTCATAAGGACGATTCTGAGATCAACAACTTATGACTGCAGATTTGTTCCTACAAGGCTAAACATAAAAACAGATTAGCCAAACACATATTGATTCATAGGAATGTTTCTGGTGACGACTTATGACTGCAGTTTTGTTCCTACAAGGCGAAGTGCAATGGCCATTTAATCCGACACATGCTGATTCACAAGGACGCTTCTGAGATAACGACTTATCAATACGCACTTTGTCCCCAAAAAGCAAAACTGAAAGACAGTTTAAGCAAACATATGTTGATTCATAAGGATGCTTCTGAGATAACGACTTATGACTGTAGTTTCTGTCCTTATAAGACGAAATGGAAAAGACTGCTGACATATGCGATGCACGGGTAAACACACCGAACTAACAACTTATGACTTGCGTTTATGTTTCTCTATAAGACCAAACAGCAACTGTTTAACCAGCACATACCTTTGATTCATCAGGATGCTTCTGAGGGAACAACTTATGACTGCAGTGTTTGTTCTTTTAAAACGAAATTTAAACGTAATATAAGTAAACATATGTTGATTCATAAGGATGCTTCTGAGTTAATGATTTATCAGTGCACACTTTGTCCCTATAGGCGAAACGGAAAAATAATTTAACTCGACACATGTTGATTCATAAGAATGCTTCTGAAGTAACAACTTATGACTGCGTTTGTTCCTATAAGACGAAATGGAAAAAT